>JAQFVV010000144.1:269186-337971 GCA_028023455.1 Epiperipatus broadwayi | reverse complement strand
AAAGATGCACATTTGGTATTTGCTTCATTTAAATATAAATGTGAGTGTACAACAAGTAATTGAGTGGCAGACATATTAATTATCAAGTGTACTTAAGCCTAAATTTATTAAACCCATTTAAGATTCTCCTTTAATAAGGTTTACTTACACATGTTAAACCATGTAATTTATGTTGTTCGAGAGCGTAAATGAAAGTTTAAATTATTAAATGTGGACATGGGAGCTGAGTCATAATATTTTAAAGCATTATTTTAAAAGCAAAAATTATGATTTATATTTATGTTATATATGTGTTACAATTTAGAGATGCGATAATTACTCTTAAAGCCTTGAATTTCAAAATGGATAAACAGTGATTACTGTTTTCCCATTCATCTCCCATAAGGCAGACATAATTAAATGTTCCCGTGGTCATTTGATCTTCATCATGCAGTCAGGGAGTAATTGTGGTACTATCCCTTACACTTGATTACACTAATGTGACCATCCTCATTGGCTCCATAGTTTTAATGTACTGCAACTTAAGTTCATCGCATTGCATATCTAAAAGTACAACCTATTCCTTTATATTGTTCATTATTCATTACACCATAACTCCATCTTTCCACTGTTTAATGTTATACATTCTTAAATATCATGCAGTGTATTAGTTTAGTCATTATATTTGAATTAAAATATTAATTATTTATGTCAAATTAATCTTGGGATGTCCATAACTGTGATTACAATTTATGACTCAAAATTTTGCATTATAATTAGAAATCATAATGCTCATAGGCATGATAATATAATAAATTGTACCCAGATAATCAGGCAATTAAATAGTATATCAAATAATTATCCATCACCAGCTGTAACTATCAATAGTATCAGAAATAATAAAATACTGATACCAAAGTCAAATATCATATTTTATGTATATTTCTATAATTAAATTTTAATTTTTCATCATATGTCTGCCATCATAATGTTTATTTGTTCGACATACAGTCATAATAGTATCTCATCTCGATAATTAAAATATTACATATGAAATATAAATGCCATAAATATTGTTGCTTTTAAGAATTGACAAACATTATAGTAAACTAGAATCGAGTCTCTTGTATCTCCCTGACCCCCATGCCTAAAGAGAATTTTGCTAGTGTAGCATCAGGTGCATTGTCAGATAGTGTGTTGTGGACCTGAATATCTGGATTTGAACCAAGCACTGCTGGTAGCTCACCCTACCTATAGTGTTGCTGTTTGTGTTTGGTGATTGAGTTCTGCAACATGTTGAGGAAAAATACAAATCTGATCATTACATAGTATAATTTTTTTCTGTCTGGTGCTGCAATGTGGGCCGAATAATAAAATATGACCCTGAGAAATGAATTTGTTACGTATATGAAAAATTTGTAAAATATGTATAGGATTTTTTTTTTAGCATTTGGCTGCCCAGTCATGAAACTTGAATAAATAAACATGACCCTGAAATATGAATTTGTTGCATATATAAAAATTTCATAAAATATGTATAAGATTTTTTCAGCATTTATCAATGCAATGTGGCTGAATAATAAAATACAATCCTGAGTAATAAATTCTAAGATATGTAAAAGATTTTTTTTTGAACGTTTCTCACTGCAACATGATTCTAACAATAATAAATACATACCCTGAGTGAGCTATGTTTATATACAAAAAAAAAGTTTTATCAAATATGTATAGGATTCTTTAATAACATTTAGCCCTAGGTATTAGCATTTTGTTCTTAATATATATAAAAATAGTAATAAAAATAAGAGAAATAAATCGAATGAGATACTGTAGGTTGAATAGATGGATGACAGACATGTAACAAATTCAAAGAAAGCAGGGATGTATGCACGATTTAAGAAGGGATAAAACATACTCGAATCTAGTGAATGTTCCATGTAAAAGAATCAGTCGTAAAGGGAGGAAAGCTAACAGCAATAAATATTTTGTTATATTAAAATAGTTATTATTATACATGTTAGATAGCAGTAACATAGAGTATAGAGATAAGGGCAGTAGTATAGTAAATAAGGGCAGTAGGAAACAATAAGGTATGATTAGAATGACAGATGGGATAGCCAATGAGCCATTGTAGATAAGAAAATGAGAAATATTAAGATAATAGTATCTAGTAGAGAGTATATCAATTATTAAAAAAAAACATTATAGTATTAAAACAAATCATGGAAGAGGCCAATGGAGACATTGAGAAAACAGATATGGAGAATGATAGTCAAGAGCAACGTCTGAATTTATCAGAAGTGTTTGAGTTAACAACAGAGAAAATGGAGGTCCTTCAGCAAAATATATGGTCAAGGGACTTTTATGCAAAGTTCATTGAAGAAATAATGAGGCAGAATAGAGAAGAAATGAGGAGACTATATGAGGAAGAATCAAGCAAAAGAGAGAACCAGACAAAACAAAGAGATAGGAAGTTTCGAGATTTGCTAATGAAAGTGTTAAAAATAAAAGAAGAATGTAGGACAACCCAAGTCAATGAAAAGGGAGATTGTATTAAAAATATAGAGGCTGAGTCAAAAATAAAAATAACAGACAAACCCATGATGGTAAAAGAGAATACAAGTGATTTGACAAGTGTAAAAAATAGTGGTTAGTAAAGAGACCTTCTAACAGATCAAGCCTCACAAGAACTGCTGACTACAATAAAAACTAAAAAGGAAGGCAGCACAGACATTGACAAAAGAATAGGAGAACAAAATGTCATGGAAGAAAGCATGGGAATGAAAGTAGCACCCCAAAGCTACCTAACGAAAACAATTATTGTAAAAAAATTTACAAATGAAATAAAAGAAAACCCTCAAACCCATCTAAAAAGTCTCCATGATTTTTTCTATTTTATGATGCAAGGCCAGATGAACAAGTAGTGATTGCCAGCTACCATTTACAGGATTACACCAAAGACTGGTGGAACATATTGAAAAGGATGGAATTCTTTACAACCCTGGATCTTAGCTATTGGGCCAAAGAACCCTCTGATAGGATGTGGAAACCAGAAAACTCAAGGCTACAGCCATTAATGATGAAAAATGGAAATCATCCACCTGACCCTGGGATATAACCAAGTCAGTCTCTTAGGAGGGTTGCTATAGAAAAAAAAAAGTGGAAATGAATCCGGAATCTGATAAGCTAAATCCACCAAATGTAGACTAAATTAAAAATAAGATGAAAAAATTAATAGAGACTAACATTAGATTATCAATACTAACCAAATAAAACCATTTATTTAAAGTATAAGTTCTCTGATCTGAGTATAAAGAGAATTCATTGCTTCTTTTGTTTTTTGTTAATATAATGTAAAAAAATATAATATAGAGAGAGTATAATTTGTGTTTTAATCTTGCATTTAGGAAAAATATTAAACAATTATATATATATATATATATATATATATATATATATATATTTAATATTTTTATATATATATATATATATATAATATTGCTCATAAAAAAATTGAAGGACTCAGGAGGATTTGAACCAATCCTCATATATAAATATATCAAATTTCTACTATATGTTGCCTTTGACAGAATAACTCAGTTGGTAGAGCATTTGCCTTAAATTTGATAATCAAAAATCTAAAGGTGTGAGTTCAACTAGAATAGCTCAGTTGGTAGAGCTTTTGCCTTAAATTTTATATTCAAGAATCTAAAGATGCGAATTCAACTTCTAAGTGAATATTGTCACTGTGCATATAGGCTAGCAACACCTGAAGAAGAATGGAGAATAATACTACTCAAAATGTTGTGTAATTACTAATCTATGTTATCTATTTGTGTGTTATTACTAACAAGTTGTTTGTATTTGGAAAGTTTAAAATTTTCTATACATTCAACATTCACTCATAGATGATGGAAATAGACAAAAATATCACATCTAATAATATACCATCATCACAAACCTTCAGACAAAAATCAGTTGCAATTCTCATCCCTAAAACCATCAACTACTTACAAAAAAAGATAATATTAGTAAAGAATACTGGATGGTTTTAATTGGTATGACTTAGAATTTGCTGTCTTAATTCTTAGAATAATATCATAAAAAAAAAAATGTATCAAACAAGGTAATACCTAGCTTGTAAATCCATCAAGCAAGGCAAGTATGACAATAAAATATTAGACATAGTAAATAAGAGAACAGTTTGCAGTGTAGTAATATTGTTGTTTGTGGAAAATGAATGAAGCTTTGACTGTTTGAGTTTGTCTAGTTTTCAGTACCAGTGATGAGAAAAGGATTTTATCATTGGGATGTTAGTACAATGTGTTCATGAAATTTCATGAAGGGTTTCTATCTCAACACTAACATAACCCATTTCCAAAAGTGAGAGTTTATGTGTATATCATGGATAGTTAATTTAGTCCTGCCATAAACCCCATTCCTATAAGTCTTAGAGAAAATGAGCAAGGTTTATATTGTCAACGTGCCTATAAGACTTGAGCAAATGAGCAAGGCTTTATATAAAAATTCTTATTTAAATATTTTGGGTTTCTTTTGTATATAAGTATTTAAATTGAGATAGCTCCTTTGGTCTTCATAATACATTGTATACTTATTGTCCAATAATTGGATTCCTTATTTATCTCAGTGCTGCAAGATAATGGCTCCTCTCTTGACAGTTGAATGCAAATCCAACCTACAGAAACAGGTACACAAATCAATTTTGGTTGTTTAGAAAGAGCAACACTTTTTTGTGGTAGATAGATTAGTAGTGGAGTAACCCTGAAGTCATCATAATTATGCAAATGACTTCATAATGACACTGATGTTAGGAAATAATAAGAGAAGCATTTAGGGTTTATAATTCCACATAGATAAACTCGACATGGTGCTAATATTAGAATCCAATACATGTTGGAAAGAAAGAATAGAAATAGATATTTTATTGTTTTCTTCATTTTTGGAAGGGGGGGATATTATAAAGCTAGAATGGACATCTCAATCTAGAGACATTCTCCATTATAATAAGTACAAATTTTTTGTGTGTTGTTTTATTTTATTAAAAAAATAACATATTGGTACAATAAGATTAATGAATATTTTATTTAAAATCCTTAAATATTTCAGTTATGTTAATCTAATAAAAGTGTGTGAATGTTGATTACTATCAAAAACATAAAATATTTTATTTTCATTGGATTGTTGAGTATTGCCATTGTTAAAATTTTGTTGGTATAAGTAGATAAGAGAAAGGAATTTGTGTTAATAGAAGATATAAATTCCAATACTTGGTATAAGTAGATAAGAAAGGAATTTATGTTAATAGAAGCATATAAACTCCAACATACTTATCTAAAGATGAAATTTAAAGAATATTACTTTTTTATTTATTTTATAGATAAAACTTTTAATTGAATAGAGGAAATTATAGAGGTGAGGGTACAAGAGATTTAAAACTATGTGGTAATAATTTAAAAAAAGGAAGGTTGGATGGTAATTAGTTTTAGTTGAAATTTAGCAGCTGGCTTGTGAGAATAAATGGTGCAGATATAGTATGCGCTCGGTGGCCATTTTGAATTTGAAAACACCCAAAAACACTGCTGGCACATGCAAGCGATAAATGACATCGACTAGAAACACTCAGTTTTCAAGAAATTAAATTGCCCTAGGCACTACAATAAAAAAGGGTGGTGGGATGAAAGTGACATGGAAATTAAATAGCCCGAGGCACTACACTTAAAAAGGGCCAGAGCAAAAGAGTAACGTGAGAAATTAAATAGCCTAAGGTGCTACTATGGAAAAAAGTGCAAGAAAAGAAAAAGAACTGAACATTGAAAATTAAAAAAATTACAAAATACTTTAAAATAAACCAAAGACGCTAATAGATATAGGGATGATAATCAAACATTGCAATCATAAAACTCAAAAAATTAATGGGTGTTAAAGCATTTTTAAAAAAAAGTCATAAAACCTAAATATATATATACGAGTGCATACTATATCAGCACCGAATAAAGATTGGATAGCATTTTATTGTTTAAAAAAATCAAAAGTCAGACAAAAAATTTGGTTGATAATTGATTCCTTGTTAAGCTTTGGTGGAGAATTTATGTTGTAGTAATTTTCATTAAAAAAAATCATTTGTGAAATTGAACTGTGATTGTTTTGAAATTTGAAAAAAAAAAGAAAAATAAGATCATGGCAGGTTATATTTAACATATGCCCCCCCTAAATCCTGAAGCCATGTAGAGCTATCTATGGTCAAACCAATGGAAGTAATGCCTATAAAAAGACTAAACATGAAATGAGATCCAAAAAACAGCCTTAAACTTATCACTTACCTGGGATTTAAATCCATTGCAATTGCTACTTGTAAAGAATATGGTTTAGTCATTAATTAATGAAAGATGTATTTTTTCATTTATTTAGTAATTATGGGAGTTTTTGTTGCAAATTATTATTTAAAAGATTTAATCTCACTGCTGTTAATACTTCAACATAAACATATGGGAAGTTTATACTCTACCAAGAAAGATTTTGCTTGATTTAACAGAAAGAAACTCTACTAAAAAAACATGGAATACTGTTCCTCTAGGATCATGAATACAAAGGAGAAAAGAAAAAAATAAGGGCTTTGGAACACCCAAACAGTTAAATAGATTAAATGATCTGAAGTAAATAAATTCCTTTATTTTAAAGTAAAAAAGTGTTTTCTTTTGTGTTAAAATTTAATTTATTTTATAGAAAAACATCATCATCATCATCATAATAATAAGAAGAAAAAGTAATATAAGTTGTATTAGTTATTTTTTTATGCTATTAACTGTCAATTTGTATATAGGTAGTAACACAAGTTACATTATCATTATTATAGAATATTTGCTAAAGATTTACAGTAAGTTTACATAATATTTATAAATATCTGTGTGTAAATATATCATTTATCACAATGCTATATATATGTTCTAATCTAAATAATGAAAAGAGAGTGATAATGGCTAAATGGAGCAAAAATAATATAGGCAGCTATAGAAAATAATAATGTAATGACAAGACTATTACTAATAATATATATGGCTAAGCTCAGCAGGTGGTTAGTTATCTTAATGTTTACTTCAGAGACATGCATTAAAATAAAAGAAAATTTCAAAACAATAATGAAATGCATTACTGTAAAATAAATAAATAATCTAGGAAGAGGAAAAACTTCACTCATTCCTATGCAACACTTTTGAATCGTATACTTTCTCTATATCAAATACATTCTCTGAGCAACATAAATATTTACACTTAATGTAAAATCTTCTAATAGAATCTTTCTATATTTTTAACAATATCTTATGGAGGAAATATTTATCATTATTAATTTTTATTGCCATAAACTGACCTACTCTACTCTTGTAGAGTGAAATATAGTGTAATTTACTAATAGTACAATAAACCATACAGGTTTCTTATGCCACATCAACTTTTCAATTAATAAAATTAATTAGAGTAACTAATAAATAATAATAATAAATGATCTCAGGGTTCTTTTTAATAATTGTAATGCTAATCATCATTATATATTGCTGAATACATGAATGGCATCCTAGTAGACTAAAGGAGACATACACTTCTCTTATAAGCTAATGTATCCTAATATATCATAACAATAATAACAATTAATTAAAGAGTTGTTTAATCTACTCAATAAATTGTATAAAAAAATATAAATTTGGAAAAATAAAGTCTTTTACCCAGGATGGCACGTGCATAATTAGAAAAAAAGGGGTACTTTTTATATCTTTCAACTATTCATCAACAACACAATCAATAACAATAATCAAATTCTAAAATAATGTGTTCTTTATTTGAAATAAATAAATAATATGTAGTCTGAATGAATAATAAGTTCAAAATTAAATTAAATAACATTTAACTCTTTCCAATAAATTCCAATCTTTGGAATGTATATCACTTATGCAATTTGTGCATGATTAAGTTTCTATTTTGGAATCTGTATAAAAATTGGTTATCTAATTTACCAAGATTTCTGTCATATAATAAAGAATTTAGAACACAAGAAATCATATATAAGAAAACAAAAGCTAAATTCTAATAAATACATTTATTAATTTTCACAGAAATTGTTTAAAAAGGTTATACAAAAAAATTGTTTACACATTGTACTTCCAGAAGAGAACAAACAAAACAAAAAAAATTAATAGTCATAATTAAATACAAGCACTGTTCCTTTTATACAGGATGCAACAAAATAAAATGGTCAAAATAATTGCCTGCACTCTAACCAACTATTCATTTGGAATATAAACATATGGATGACTTAACATACCTTTTTTAATACAGCTATTGTGCTATTTAATCAATTTCTTTTTTTAGCATACACCTGGGTCTCATTTTATGTGGTAGATATGTTCCACAGAAAATCCACATTAAAAAAAAATCGCAAAAAATAGACTTAACTTACCTTGAAAAATGGGGGATAGGTGCTGTAATTTTTCAGAAATGGCATAAAAGCAAAGCAACAAGCAAAAATTACTTTAAAATTCGCATTAAAAAAATAAGGTAATAAAGTATGACTAATAAAAAATATCAAATATTTGAAAAAAATTGATACAAGACAAACTTTACCTTTTTTTTTTTATTAACTGCAGTATTTAATTTTACATTTTTTCATACGTATTTTAGTCATTATCGCTATTTGCACTTCATTTGTAAACTGGTAAGAAATCAGATTTGTGATGTGATGTACTGTAGCTTCTCCTTAAACGAAGTCAAGAATCTCTCAGCAATACAACTAGCGCCACTTTCAGTCTTATGGTGTGTTAATGGTTTTCTGTTGACAATTGATTTTTACTACTGGAATAAATTTTAAATGTTCACATTTTGTTTCTATATTAAAAAAATGACATCACAATCAAAACAAAAAGATTATACATTATCATTAGAAAGATTATTTTCAGTTTATAAAATCAATAAAATCTTCATTATTTATTTTAAAAATCTAAAATTATTTATTTCTGTTATACCTAAGAAAATACATTTTAAAAGTTTAAAATTTTTGAATATTTATTGTGATATTTTTATATGTAAGTATAAATCTATTAATATTATTTACTCATTAGTATAAATAGATTATTTATTCTAAATACAGCTTCAGGCTATATTCACATTAGCTGCTAATATAATGTTATATTTTTGAAAAAACAAAGTATTTCAAGTCAAAATAAGTTATTAATAATTTAAATTTCTTGATATCTAATAAATATAGTGAAATATGAAAGGTATTAAGAAGAAACATGAATCGCATAATTTCAAAATTGCATTAAAATAATCCGCATAAAACGAGACCAGGTGTATTTAAGTTGTTGCACACTTGCAAAATAAAAACATGCATTAAATTTTTAGATTATGTTTTTATAAAAGTTTACAGCTACATACATTTTCAACTGGAATCATGGCAGCAACTAATATCATTATGAATCAAAAAGTTATCACAATTTTCAATAACTAATGCAGCATCTCATCAACACTTTGGATAAGGATGCTGATAAGACAATTTCATAACTCTAGAATGTCTTCTATATAAAAATAGCTGTTCATTTTATAGGCATCACATGAACTAAAATCACTAACACAACTTTTAATCGTACCCAAAAAAAAAAATCTGTCTGCAATCATTACAAGCACTTCAATCATACAGAAAACAATAGTTGATCTAATCAAAAAAGAGTATTTGCAAATGTTGATGACAACACTGAATAGCTTTAGAAATCACATATAGAAGAATTAACTAGGAATTAATGCAACTGGATCAAGAAAAGATAATCAGCACATCTGTAAAGAAGAATCTGAACATCAAGAGACTGATAGAATTTATTTCACATCAGAAGGACATAAATAGCATTTTGGATGAATTTGACCCTGAGTTAGAATGCAGCATCAAATTTTAAAATTCCTTAATTCAAATAATCAGACCATGAAAAGAAAATCAAAGAAGCACATCAGCCATGCATTCTAAACTTCTTCTTCAAGAATCTTCAGTCATTAATATCTTGTGTACTTCCTCTAAAGAAAAACAAAGATCAAAGGATTTAGAAGTTAATGATGAACCTAATCCAAAAACTGGATAATAAAACGTTTACAGTTTATAGAGTAATTTTGTCTGAAGTAAACCAATCAAAATTTTGTCCATAGAAAACCATTATAACTGCTTGCTTTTTATATGATATTCTTGCATTATAGTAAATTTTGGGGAACCAATTGTCTTCACTAAGTGGAATAAACGTGGATTTTCTTATTAAAAATTTATAAAATATTAAATAATGGTTACCAATAAAATAACAAAATAGTAGATTTGTGTAATCTGCTGTTAAATAAAAATATAAAAAGGGAACAACTCAAAAAGAAGCAATTTATTTGTTTACTTGGGGAGAAATCTCAAAAATGGGTCATAAAAGTTAAGTAATTTGATATAAAAGATAAAAATAGTATCGGATTTCATAATTATTATTGATTTATAAATTATAAATAAGAAAGTAATATATTGCAAATTTAGAATACACTAATAATTGTTAAAAAGCTTAGTCTTTTTATGAGTGTTAATGAGTTCATTAGAAACTTATAATGATTTTTATATAAAAATAATTTGGGTAAAATGAAAATTTGAACGGTTAAATAATGGTTTGGGTTTAAAAGAAAAAATGTTAAAAAAACTTAAATCATTTTTTTAAGTTACCAAAACTATAATTAGCTGACTTTGGTTAATCTGATAAATAGCTTAGAAAATAAATATGAAGCAGAAAAAAAAGCTTGCTTACGGATATCCAGAAATGTGCACTTAATAAAATTGTAAATCAAAAACCAATATGGAATTATTGAACAACAGTTTTGATACTTGGTCTCAGTTATGTAGAAAACACAAAAGATGTTGCCCATTAAATTCTGCAGCTTACTGCAATTATTGTAATGAAGTGATTAGATCCACCAAATGTATTAACAGTAGCCAATTCTGATGATATGTAGCCTGCCAGACACATCTGCCTCTTTTGTGATGTTTCTGACTGAATATAAAATATCATCTTCAAAATCTCCACATGAAATGATGAAGTTTAATAAAAGTTAAATTGTTAATAAAAATAAAATTTAAATATTCCTAAAGCAAAAAAATATATACATACATCAACTTTAAAAAAAGTGCTCACCAGAAACCAAAAAAAAGTATGCACAAAAGTTCAAACAAATCTATAAAATTCAAAACGTTATGTATGCAAACTAAAATTCAAATCCTAAAAAGCCCAGTTGAGAACATTTATATTCATATATTTTAAGCAAGTTTATAATTTCTTAATTACTAATTTTAGTTATATTTATTGATTAATTGTGTAATATTTAATATTGTGTAAATAATTGAAATGTAAATAATTTTTTAAATCTTTCTTACAGTAGTCTTTCCTTCTTAATATCTGTTGGATTAGGTTCTCACAGTCAATTTCAGGAGAGAGTAAAAGAGAAATATTGATTGTTTTTATCCATAATTCATTTCATTCTTTGCTTATCTCCATGTATGCAATGCAATACAATATGGCTTTTCCTTTCTTGGAGTCAGAAATCTCTCAGCCGCTATGTCTAAAGAAACCTGTTAACCATCTAATCTTCTCTATTTATTCTCCAGCCTAAGTTTTTCCATATTTTTCTCTATCCTGCTCCACTCCATTTCCACGATATTATCTTTGTCCACTCTATGGCCTTTATATCTAAATCCTGCTTATCTTTTGCCAAACCCAATAAAAAACTAAGAACCCACTTTCTGTATAATCACTTTGTTTCTATTTTTCTCCCACACCTTCATTATTTGTACTGTTTCTGTTTGTAAGCACTGCCATTTAATTAACAAATGCCTAATATTCTCCATGCCTTCTTTAAGTAACTTGCAGACTAAATGACCCACCTTTCTCTCCATTTATGCGTACATTCTCTTGTTGCTAACAATTCTGTTCAAGCTTTAAACAGTAAACTACTTTCCTTGCTATCATCATCAATTAATTCATACCGAATATTCTGTTTACTTCTAGTATATATTTAAATTTTGTGCTGGTACTCTTCACTAACTTATATTCAGCCCACTTAGAATATGAATTGATTATCACCAAGAAGATATATCCGTTAAAAAGTCCGGTGTGATCAATGTGCAGGTGTTGCCAGGGTGATGTTGCTCTTGCCCATGAGTCAAATGTCTTTGGGGGCAAATCAGCAAAAGTCTGGCACCAGACACAATTCTTCACTGTTTGCTCTATTTCCTGGTTCATACTTGGCCACCACACATATGACCAGGCCAAGGCTTTCATCCTCACTATGCCTGGGTGTCCTTGGTGGAGCAGGTCCAGTGTTTGTTTCCTACATTCTGGGGGTATTAGTACTTGATCCATCATAAGGATGCAACCCTTACACATAGATAGGTTTTCCCGTGCATTCCATATGGCTCTGTTCACATTATCTGGTCAGCATTTCAGCCATTCCCATCGAATCCAATCCTTCTAACACTTGTACCCTGAATCATTTTCAGTCCATTTTTTTACTTCAGCACTGTTTATCATGTCCTGCTTCCAGACATCAATATAGTTTACTTATATACAGTCTCTGGGGGGGGGGGTCATTGACATCTGGTAAGCGTGATAAAGCATCAGCATGACTGATAATCATATGCCGCTAGCAAATTTATCCAATGTATCATGCATTGGCTAGCATGATCAGGAATTTTACAATCATGTCCAAAAATTCCTAGTAATGTGCGGTGATCTATATAGACCACGAATTTTCTACCATATATATGTTGATGGAACTTTTTTACTGCAAATATTATGGCCAGCACCTCCTTGTCCAACTGACTATAATTTTGTTCTGCAGGTGTTAAAGGTCTTGAGGCGTAGGCAATGGGACATTCCCCCCCCCATAATGCACGAGAAATTACTGTGCCCACTCCATACTCCGAGCAGTCAGTTGTAATTAGTACTTCTTGTTCTCCATTATAATGTACCAATACTCTATTGGACACAAGCAGTTCTTTTGCTCCTTGGAAAGCTATATCATGCTGCTTGTTCCAATTCCACCATTGTCCTTTCCACAGTAATTCATATAAAGGTGTCAAGATGTGCGACTTTCCCCTTAGGAAGCTTTCAAAAAAGATGAGTAGTCCTAAAAAGGCATGCAATTCCTTAACATTCTTGGGCTTTGCAGCATTGTCCTTTCCGCAGTAATTCATATAAAGGTGTCAAGATGTGCGACTTTCCCCTTAGGAAGCTTTCAAAAAAGTTGAGTAGTCCTAAAAAGGCGTGCAATTCCTTAACATTCATGGGTTTTGCAGCATTCTTGACTGCTCTCACCTTCTCTGGATTTGGATATTTCCCATTTTGATTTATCACATGTCCTAAAAAATTAATTTCATTTGTGGCCCATATGTATTTAGATGGGTTTATTCTGGTTCCCACTTTGTCCAGCTTGGCACATACATCTAATACTCGGGTCTCCAATTCTCTTTGTGACTTAGCAGTCACTAAAATATCATCTATATATGGTATAACTCCCTCCATGCACTGCAATAAACCATCCATCTTTGCTTGGAACACATTTGGCACCACTGTAATTCCATATGGCAGCTTATTACACTTATACAATCCCAGGTGTATACTTATAGTCAGCAGTTTTGCGGTTCTATCAGTCACTTGTATCTGGTGGAAGGCTGACTTTAATTCGATTTTTGAAAAAATTCTGTCCTCTGCAGTGATGCTAATACTTCGAGTACACTCAGAACTGGAAATGCCCCTTTATTTATGAACTTATTCAACATAATGCAATAATCTCCACAAAGTCGGATGCTCCCATCCAGTTTTACTGCTGCTACCACAGGAGTTGCCCATGTTGACTCTTCAACTGGTGACAGTACACCTCTATTCACCATATCCTTGATGGTCTCCTCAATTTTTGGTTTTAATACAAATGGGACATTCCATGTTTTGCATACAATGGTCTGTGCTTCTCCTAATATTTCAATATCCACCGGGCTTGTTTTTAGCTCTGCTAGTCCCTGTTTAAACAGATCTGGAAATTTTCTTTCTGACTTCAGTTTCTAATTGTACTCTCTTAATGATTTCAAGTCATATTCCTAATGGACGAAACCAATTTCTTCCTAACAAAGGGCTAATGTCTCTTCTCACTATGTGTAGTGGTAATACTGTACTTTTATCTCTCATACTCACTGGTATATTCACTTTTCCACAGATGTCCATCTGATTACCATTTACATCTGTAGCTAGTACATTTGTACTCTGCAATTTGTACTTATGTTTTCTGCCATTGTTTAACTTCGTCCAGTCTTTATATGACATCAAGGAGAGCCCTGCACCACTATCTACTTCCATTTGAGTTTTTCTCCACCCCACAGTAACATTTAACATAATATAGTCCTCTGCTGTATCTTCAATTTTATTTATATACTTCTTTTTGTCATATCTGCCACCCCGTGATTTAAAGTTCGGATTTGGCTGAAATTCGTGACATTGGTCCTTATTTTTACAAACTCTGGCTAAATGTCCTTTCATTTTGTATATTGTACATTTGTCCGTTTTGTATCTACATATTTTCTTAATGTGGCCTATGTCACCGCAACAATAACATGCTATTTTTTCATTTATTGTAGTCCTATTAGCTTCTGTTGCTTCTGTTTTGTACACAGCTATCGTGTTACTTTCAGTTTTTACTGATGTCTGAAATTCTGCTGCTTCTTCCCCAATCACTTCATGTGCCACACATTTTGTTAGCGGCAACTTATAATTTAAGTTTGGTTCACTTAACAAGGTCTTTCTCATATTGTGATCTTGCATTCCGTAAAGTAATTGGTCGAGAAGTATATTCTCTATTTCAGATCCAAATTGACATTGCTTAGCAAGGCTCTTAGTGTTATATCATAGTCAGTATAGCATTCTCTCAGCAATTGTTGTCTCATCCTAAAACGCAGATGAGATATCCATTTAAATGTAGCCAGCTGGAAATAGATATTTAGCTTCTCTTTTACTTCTTTGTATGCTGTATCTTCCGGGGGTTTTGGCTCACATAACTGTTTCACAATTTGGAAAAGTCCTTTCCTGCTAATAACAGTATCCTAGCTACTTTTTGTTTGTTCTCAACTACTTCATTTGCTAGCATATAGCATTCTATGTGTTCGACGTATGCTTTCCAATTTGTCGTATCTTTGATATCGAATTCACAGATATTACTATTCAACATCACCATTTTGTTTGTATTCCCATATTTTTTTACACAGATAAACAATATTCTCAAATTTTTACACGGTTACACAGTATTCTCATATTTTTATACAGTTACACAATATTCTCGTATTTTTACACCATTAAACAATATTCCGTATTTTTACACCGTTTCATTATTTTATTTTTATTTTTCACTATTGTCCTTTAAATATTCACTAATTGGATATTCTAACAATTCAATGCATAGCTATTAATTTTTTTCCTCTTTGCTTTTTGATTTTGCCCGCCATTTTTTTTTTTTTTTTAGTCAATCTGCGCCATTCTGCTGTATACAGGGGTTACGAACTTTCTATAGGTTTTGTCAAGCTATATTTCAAATTCTTCATTTACCAGCTGTATGTGCATTTCCATAAGTTTCACACAATTAAATAGTCCTTTATATGATTAGTTTAATTGTTTTATTTACAAAATCTTAAACACAATAATTATATACAATATGTGAAAACAGTCTCTGCTTAATTATTACCGGTGTCGTTCCGAGATACAAATGTCACTTATTCCTAAGACTTTATACTGTACATAAACTTCAGGTTCTATCACATCCTAGTAGCTATTCCTGACTTTAAACTAATGCTTCTTTCCCTTCTCACAGTCTCTAAATATCTATTTCTTAGAAAAATTATGACCACTTACTTCATTTTGTAGTTTGATGTTCAGCCATCTTTTTTACTACTACTCTACCTTCCCATCATAACTTTTTTCTATCTATATCCAGGTTTTCACTACAGTTATTTTCTAGAGTACCGATATCCTAAAACCACTTTATTGATCTTTACACTTTATCGCAGACAATCCATCAACTTTTGACTGAAGTTAATAATTGATTGGGAAAACTTTTCTTAAGACTAATAATATAAAATTTTCTCTCTTTTGTTTTATAAAAATTAATAGCTATAATTTTAGTTCATATTTTATATCAATTGAATCATTTGTAATTGCTTACCTGTGAATTCATGTCTTTGTTTATTACTGCATTTCAAAATAAATGGGGGTCTGTCTTGAAGCTGAATGGTTAAAACTTCTAGGCAAGACTTGGAGTTCACATGTTTGCAGATGGAGAGAGAACCAGCAAGTCTAGCCGACTGTCATATTAGGATAAATTTTCATTAGGCTGTTTGATGGTTCCATGAAGTCACTTTCCTAGTAGTCTAGTAGATAAATCTTGTATCAATTCATGAATCTTGTATCTCTGAATCAATTAACAATTTCTAATGATTTTGCAGCCTATTTATATATTTTTCTGACAAATGGATTCACCTTATCTGTCCTTTTTCTCCCATTGGTGGCAGTGTGTTTTCATTCTTGTCTGCATTTTGGATCCCTTAGATCATTGGACAGTTTCTCTTTGGCAAGAACAGACTTTTAATTAGTGACTATTTTCAATTATCTACCTTACTTGTGTTTTAGAATCTTAATTTTTCTTGCCTGCTGCATGATGACTTAACACCTTTAATTTATACTACAGTTATTCTGCCTTAGAAGTTTTCTTCAATCTGATTTTATTTGAGTGCATTTTAACTTGGTAGTTTTAATATAAATAAAGCTAAATATTATACTTTATGCTCTTTTTAATTGCACTATAAATGTGTTTGATTTCCTTTTAATTTGACCAAATTATCAATTTTAATTGTGGTCAAATTTCATTATTTCTTCCTTTTCTTTAAAATATTTAGTTTTCCTTAAAATATTATTAGACTTTTTTTAAAATATCATTAGTCTTTTTTAAAATATCACTAGTCTGACAAAATATTATTTATGACTTGGTTTTAACCTATGTCATTTTAATGGTGGGGGGGGGGGATATTCTAAACATATACGTGAAAGAGCGCATGTCTGTTTCAATATATAACATGTAATAAGAAAGCATTTAAACCCAGACTATCACGCTCCCTTTAGTCAATCACTCCATCTTATACAAACTGATACACATGACCACAAACATGTGAAAGGATAAATAATCTTCAATATATGTATTTCATGCTGAATCAGCACTCATCAGTTGGTTCAGATCATCATCTGCCACACACATATATAATCATTGCTCAGTTTGTATTAAGATAATAAATCTACACACTTTAATGAACAGGCTTCAATTCTCTCCACTCACCAACTCTTCAACCATCCATATCATGGAAAATCTGATTATAGCATGTTCAAACCCTTGTCTGCCAATTGTCTGCCAATTTTGTTGTCATATCCATATTGACCATGAGTCATTCTGATTCCTCATATGTAGGGTCTTAAGACCATTTAAATACACAGAAGAATAATGAGCAGAATACAGCTAAATCTGTCATGTTTACATAAAAGTATAGTATATATATTTAAGCTAGATGTAGTTAGGGTGAATTAAAAACACAGGCATTTAAGCTCCCTTCATCCACTCTGTCATATACAAATGATACACTTGATCATATATATGTGAAAAAGATAAATAATCTGCAATATACATTTTTGAGCTGACTGAGCAGCATCATTTGATCTAGATCATCATCTCCCATATATAGTGAACTGAATTCCCCGAACTTACCATATGATGTCTAGTTTAAAATATTTTTACACATAACCTTTTGGCTTTAGGAAGTGTTAATATCTTGACTTTTAACTAAGTTTTAATATCTTGCTTTTAACTAAATTTTAATATCTAAACTTTAATATCTACACTTTATACGTTTTAATATTTATGTTAATATCTCTTCACTTTAACTAAGCTTATTATGATGCTTAGTACATAACTTCTGGTAATTATTATTTTATATCTTTAATACTATGGGAATGGACTGGCCCTTCTAGCAGAGAGGAGAATACCATTAATAGCATAACCATCAATAATGCCCATGGCCAGATCGGGCTATACAAAGCTTAACACAACCATGTTTCCTGACCATGGCCCACTGTGACTGCTGGAACAAAAACCTTGCAATCCAAAGCATTTTTTAGGATAAAACTTAGGCATCAGCTGACCATATATTATATAGCTGGTATGTTTAGACTACAGGCACACAATCCAGTGTTTGACATATCCCAGGCTAGCTCCTACTCTTAATCATGGAATCTAGCAGATTTAACATTACAAGAGAGAAGAAAAAACCAAGATAATAATTAAGAAAATTCATGCACACATTTAATATAACATAACAATATCAAAATTACTGAAAATATAAATGATTAATCAGACTGTTAAAGTTCATTTCATTTAAAAATAAAGTGTCTATAGACAATTATTATGGAATAATATATTACCTAGGTTCTTGTGATATTACATGATGATACAGTTCATGTGGCTTTGGTTTGCATTAGTGTTATTTTCCAACCGGTTGACTTTCGGTCTCCATTGCTGGTTTCAGGGCTTGTCTTCCATTCTTCAGCTTGATAATGGGAGAGAGAGAGTAATAGTGACAGCATCAGCATTGTTTCTGGGCATTGGTTCCAGGCATGAACAGTTAATTTTTGGCAGAGGATTCTGGGGCCTGAAGCAGTCAAACGCTTCTAAGGTGGTCTAGCAATGATTGTTTGCAGCTTCTGCAATAATATTTTTCACAGCAGTAATGACTGACCCATTTCTGAATCTCTGGAGCAATGAATAATGTAATGAATCAGTAATGGCATGAAGACCAAAATAATTTAGACTCAAAAGCAGAGTAATAATCATAGTCAGTAGTGACCTTTTAGGCTTTTTTTCTCTCCAATTGTTCCTTTCCTTATCATAGTTTTAGTTTTTATCATACCTTAAATCTATTTTTTATTAAATTTTATATTTTCTTTAATCTAATTGATTTTTACATTTTCTCTGGTACTAATTACTTAGCCGGGCTTGGCCACTTGATGGTGTTCTGGTTAGCCAACAACACCTACAAATGCCATTTATGTGGTCTAGACTTACAGCTAAGAAAACAGTTGTTTATCTTAACCATTTCAGGCTGCTTGATGGCATTGCACAAAAATATTTCAGCCTGTTTTGTGCTTCATGACACTTTATGTGAATTCACATAATTCACAATTGGGTACTGTATCATCTGACAGTGTCTGGATTTGAAATGGCCACAACTTTTGAAATGTCCATAGCAGAGTAATTTCATTTCTACTTAAATCATGCAGTCTGACTCATTAAGAATTGTCACACCACCCCACCCTTCCCTATATAACTTGGAATGTGAAAAAAATTGTCAAAGGATAGGGCTGAACATGATTCAGCTGAGCTCATGTGCAAAGTAACCCTTTCAAGAGAAAATATGGGACAAATAAAATGACACACAGCAGCAAGAAGATTTTCAAATTGGGCCAGATGCCAATGTCAGTCAGGCTCCTGCAACTGAAGGTATTCGATTGCACATTTCCAAAAAAGAAGGTTGTGATTCTATGACATAAATAAGTAAACAAAAAAACGAAAGTTGAAAAAGTCAAAAATTTTGAGCCTTTTTTTTTATTGTTTTAGGAGTGGGTGGATTGAGAAATACTTTGTCATCATTAAGATAAAAGTTATTTTTGGTTTGTTTTTATTTTTAAAAAAAGGTAATAGAAATTGGTTTTAAAAATTAAAGTTTTACTATATCAGTGGTAAAAGATGTGTTTGTGTATTATTTTTATTATTGTAATTTATTTTTAAAAAAAGGTAATAGAAATTGGTTTTAAAGATAAAAGTTTTACTATATCAGTGGTAAAGATGTGTTTGTGTATTATTTTTATTATTGTAATTTGTTAGTAGGAAGTAAAAAAAACCCTAAAAATAAAAAAATTAAAGACATAGGAAAAAATCAAAGGACAAAAAAATTTAATTAATAGTAAAAGTTGTTTTTAAAAATTGCTAAACAGAAATCGCGTAATACAAATAAAGCCAAAAAAATCACTGTATAGCCAAAAAAAGTCACCGTACTTTAAAAATTGCAGTGCTAAATAGAAATTGTGTAATACAAATAAAGTCAAAAAAATCACTGTATATGCAAAAAAAAAAGTTACAATAAAGCCAAAAAAATTCACCGTAAAGCCAAAAAAAAAATTGCCATATTTTAAAAATTGTGGCCCAGTAACATTGCATAGTATTGTTTTTGAATGGCAAAAATGCCATCAAGTGACCAAGTCCGGCTAAGTAATTAATACCTTTTCTCTTAATCTAAGCTTTTTTCTAGATTAATCTACTATCTATTCGCATTTACCAAATAGAAAGTTTACATAGTTTTTAATTATTACCATCATTGGTTTCGATATTATTATCACCAGCAATCATTACTGGCATTCAAAAAGTTTTCTTATATTGACTGATTAATTAATCCTTTTTATTTTAGATTTTTCACTAATATTTATTTTTACACATTTATTCTTTTAACTTATTTTTTAATTCATAAAAAGGAGTTTTCTTTGAATTCTTTTTTTTTCTAATTCCTTTCCCCACCCGCTTTTAATAAATTGTTCTATTCTATTTTAAAAGCATAATATAAATCAATCTTTTACATTTAAGACATTTTAAAACACTTCTTAATTATTACTTTTGATTACTCTCATTTATTTGATTTTTCCCCCTTTTTAAATAAATCTGGTCATAATTTTTAAATTATAAAATATGTAACACAGACATATGTAAGTCTTACAATATATACCTTACTAGCGTTACATCACACACACCTTGTTTGAGAGATAAAATGTGTCAATTTGACCCATTTTAGCTTTGGCATTTTATTTTTTATTTACTGTTTGATTCATCATTTTTATTTATTTATTTATTAATTTTTATCTAAAATAAATTTTGAATTGCATACAGATAAACAAACCACACAGGGTTATCTTTCCTATGCTGCTCTTATTTCACAGGCCATGATCTACATTATGTCTTATATGAAGAACACCAGGGATAACATGCATCTTTCCAATGTTTTTTATAAAAAATGTGAATGCTGTGAGTGGCAGAACACATCTGCTTATACTCAACTTATGCAATAATCAATACTAAAACATTACTTTTTAATATGCTCGTAATCTCTCTACCAGTATGCTGAATGAGCCCAGGACTTTCTCCCTTAGATCTGCATCCTAGAAAATATAAGGTCACTGCAAATGGAAGTATTCATTGACTGTTCATTCAAGTTATGATAAAATGAGGTTTATTTATTATATGATGTTGAGAATTTTCCTTCCAACAAAACTGACTTGTGGCTTTCTCTGGAATTCTCTTTCCAATGCACACATTTATTTTAAATTAGATACTGGGACAACATTTCCCAGTGTGTTGGATGGATCCAGGACCATTCTATTAGATCCTCATCCTATTGGTTGATCCTTTCAGTTTTCATGCCCATTATAGATCTTACATTCACACAGCAACAGTCTACACTTATATCACATCTTCATCAACCTTTATTTGCACCTCCCCCCTCCCTCCATGATCCTACTAACTTAAATACAATCTACATCTACTTGAAAAATTATTTTGCAACATTTAATTTTTCTTTTTATTATAGACAATTCTATTTATTATAGCTTTATTCAACTTATTTACTTTTATTTTCATATTTTTGATTCTCTATACTAAACTTTTATTTTATTTTTATACATTTACTCTAAACTTTTTATTTACTTTATTCTCAGTAACAAATTCTCATTTAATTCCCATTTATCTACTCTTTTATCATCATTGTGTGTCTTGATTATCAAATAAAAATCCCACTTTATTTTTTCTATTTAACTCTATTTCCTTTACATTATTAACTTTCAAAACAAAAAACATTTTATTTTATTTGTTTAACATTATTTCCATTCTCATAATCTATGTACAATAAACAGATTTTTTTTAAAAAAAAGTCCATCCACTTAATTTAAATCCTAAAGCCCCCTAACCTTTGTCAGGTGGTTCTTTTTCTTCTAACTAATTTTATGATATATTCCTTTCTTTTGTCTGTTTCTTGCTTGTGTTTTTTAGTTTTTTTCATTTTAAACTTTGTTTTCTTTCTGTTGTCTTTGGTTTAAGAGTGGACTGTAAGGAAAATTTAATTACGGAATATCTTTTCTGGTATTTTATGTCTTTTCCTTCCTATGATTGTCTTCACTATTTGAATGTAATTCCATATTACCTATCATTTTTTCTTCCTGAAAAACTTTCTTTTCACTATGTTTTATTTCTGACACATCTTTATTTTCAGATTCAATGTTATCATTTGAGTCAGAAATATTTTCTTGTTCTGGCTTAATTTCTGAATCAGGCTTATTTTCTGCAGGTTTCTTTAATGTATTCATGCTATTTAATTGTGTATACTTATATGCACTTTCATGTTTATTTTCAACTTTATCTCATTTATATTTTAACTATTTTATACTCAAGTCCATACTTTCTATTATTTTCCCATCTTCTAGTCGGGCTATCATCATCTCCTATATTAATTATTCTATTTATTTAAACATTTCTCATATTACTCAAACATTTCCTCAAACAATTTCATGATTTCATTTTCTTTTATATTGCTTTCTTTCTGTTTCTTTATTTTCATTATTTTTTAATTATTTTAATCAAAGAAAGTATTCGATTAGCTCAAAATGTCCAGTCCTCTCTAATTTCCACTTGACTATAAACAACCCCCAATAATAAATTATTAATCTCTGACCATATTTCTTCTCTCTCCTTTTTATTTACATTATATATCTTACTCTTTTTATTTTATATTTTTAATTATTTTATATTTAATATTATAATTTGTTTGACTTGGTATATTTCTCTTCTCACATTGCTCATCGATTTCACTTTTATTACTATACAATTTCATGTTTAATTTAATGCTTAGTTGCAGACTTTATAATTTTAAATTCTAATTATTTTGGGTCATTTATGGTACTTCTGCCCCACGTTAAGCACCATTTGAACTGGATTCCCTGAATTTACCATATTATGACTAGTTTTAAATACTTGTAAATATAATTAGTGTATCTTTTAGTTTTAGAAAGTTTTAATATCTTAATTTTAAAATCTTGCTTTTAACTAAGTTTTAATATCTACACTCTAATAAGTTTTAACATTTACTTTAATATCTCTTGACTTTAACTAAGCTTATTATCATGCTTAGTACATAACTTCTTGGTAATTATTATTTTATATCTTTAATATTATGGGAATAGACCAGTCCTTCAAGCAGAGAGCAGAATACCATTGATAGCAAAACCATCAATGATATTGACAGCCAGATCAGCCTATACAAAGTATAACATGACCGCATTTCCTGACCATGGCCCACATTGACTGCTGGAACAAAAACTCTGCAATCCCAAGCATTTTGTTTGTTTTGAAAATCAAACTCAGGTGAAAGCTGACAATATATTATATAACAAGCATTCTCAAGCAAAAGGCATACAATTCAGCATTTGACATATCCCAGGCTAGCTCCTACTCTTAATCATAAGATCAAGTGCATTTAACCTAACATATACAATTATTTATAACTTTAAATTGATGATGCAGTAACAAAATAGAGACAATAGACCAAGATACTAATTAAGCAAAAATTGTCTTATAGAAAATTATTATGGAAAAATATATTACCTAGGTTTTCATGATATTAGATGACAGTTCATTTGGTTTTGGTATGCATTAGTGTTACTTTCCAACCAGTGGGCTTTTTGGCCTCCATTGATGGTTTCGGGGCTTGTCTTCCATTCTTTGACTTGACAATAGGGAGAGATTAGTGGCAGCATCTTATCTTGTGATTTAAGTGTTGGTTTCAAGAGTTGGTTCCAAATGTGGACTGTTGAATTTTTGGCAAATGACTTTGGGGCTTGAAGCTCAGTCAAACACTTCTAATGCAGTCTAGCAATGCATGTTGCTAGTACTGCAGCTTCTGCAATAATATTTTCCATAGTGGTAATGACTGGCTCTATTCTGTCCTTAGATTTCTGAATGGCTGGAGCAATGAACAACATAATGAATCATTAATAGCATAAAGGATTGGAGTAATGTACAGACTCAAGAGCAGAATAACAATAGCTAGTTGCAACCTTTTATACTTTTTTCTCTCCCATTGTTCCTTTCCTTATCACATCTTCAGTTTTAATCATACTTTAAATCTATTTTTTTAATTAAATTTTGTTTTTTTAATCTAATTGATTTTTACATTTTCCCTTAATCTAATCTTTTTTCTATATTAATCTACTATCTCTTCACATTTATTGAATAAATAGCTTACATAGTTTTTAATGATTAGCATTATTGGTTTTGATTTTATTATCAGCCAGCAATCTTTACTGGCATTCAAAAAGTTTTCTTATATTGATTAATTAATTAATCCTTTTTATTCTAGATTTTTCACTAATATTTATTTTTACACACTTATTCTTTTAACTTATTTTTTTAATTTATCAAAAGGAGTTTTTTTTAAATCCTTTTCTTTCTAATTCCTTTCACCACTCACTTTTAATAGTTTTACTCTATTTTAAAAGCATAATATAATGCAATCTTTTACTTTTAAAATTATGTTTTCAAACCATTTCTTAATTAATTATTACTTTTGACTTTTCTCATTTATTTGATTTTCCCCTCTTTTTTTAATAAATCTGGTCATATATTTTTAAATTGTGAAATATGTAATGCAGATATTTGTAAGTTTTATAACATATATTTTTCTAGTGTTACTATATATTGTGCCAGGCATTATCAAATGGCCTTGCACAAAGTCTGTATTAAACACAACAAATATAAAAATGTGCTAGATTAAAAGGAAGTTGGGTCTGAGGATTAAAATACCCACACATACCAATTTAAAGTAACATGAAATTGACACAGAAATATTGTACACATATAATAAACTCATGTATTTTTTATTTTATTTTTTAGTATATTTTTTATAATTTATCACCTTTATATATTTTGCTTTTCTCTGGAAAATTCAAATAGAGAAAAACAATCTTTATTAAACAAATGAATCAAATGTTAGAACGTATTAGTAAAATAAATAATTGAAGTAATTGTTCCAACATACTTGTATATATTTTTTATTTTTTTAATTACTTCTCTAAAAACTAATTTTATTCTATAAACAAAGAATGTTAATTGCTTTTGCAAAAATCTGACCAAAAGCAAAATGTTTGATAATGCTATAATTAAAATGTTATCTTTTTTTTTAATATAAAATAAAAATTCTTTTGAATTGAATAGCTGTAATCAAGTGGTCTGAGCAATCAAGATGGAAACTACTCATTATATCAAACCCTAAAATGTAAAATTTAATCAGAAAAATTGTAAGCAATGTTATAATCTAAGTGATAAGCTAAATTAAAAGAATTGGCTGATTCATACTTCTCAGAGGGCTATCTGAATTGGTTCTTATGGGTGATTTTGATAAGTTAGTCAGTACTGGGAGATTCATTCTTTTTTTGGCAGTCATTCTGGGCAAGTTATTCACTTTTTTGGCTCCAGAATTCTCCAAGCAACCAGATACTAAGAGATTAATTTATGAACAGGACTATTAGTGACATTCTTAAGAACAAATCCATTATACAGTTCTTTTAAGAACTCTTGTCTTTTGTGGATTCGAGTAACCATTCGAGACAGCATATAAAAATTTATTAATAGTCCTAATTATTATTAGATATATAAAAAAGGAAGATATGAAGCAATATACCAGAGAGTCCAGTAAAATGACCATGGGGTAGACAACCAGCCAGTGCACCACCCTTTCTCTGTCTCAAGCCATCAAGATGTGACCATGCCAGTTCCAGCCGTCCACAAAAATGACAAAAACTGCTTTGCCTATGCCTAAATAGATGAAATCCTCACCACACAGCCAGTTAACTTGAAGCCCACTCAGAGCTCAGAGGAGAAGAATGAAGATGCCGACATAAGTTTGTTTTAAGATATTTTATTAATATTGGCATAATTAACTTTGATATTTCCGGTTAAATATATTATTATTATTATTATTTATTATTAATCATTTAAATGAGAGTTGTCTCTCACATATGAATATTGAATTTACAGTTATTACGGGCATAAATAATAAAGCTTTTACTTAAATCTTTTGAGTCAATTTTTCTATTTTATATTCTAGTATTTTCAACAAAGATTGCAATGAGATTCTTTTTTTCTTTGGTTGCTATTCGTTTTCCTCTTGTTATTCTTGAAATTCATTATATATAAATATACATATATATATATATGCGTACATACGCTTATAATATTCGGTAAATACGATATCTCATGTTGAATATCTAAGAATGTATTTAACCGTATATCCTTTTTAAGTTATTTTTTTTGTCACTACTGCACCTCATGATGTGTGTAAGAAGGGATTGATATATTATAGATTCCCTGTAAGTAAGTCCTCTAATAATTCTATATTTAAAATAGTAGTAAGTGTATAATTGTGCTGCACGTATATACATGTATAGGAATTTATCTATAACAAAAGGAAAATAAATACAGTACCTTATGGTGAATACGATATAGTATCTGAGCCAATGCAACCTTGTTGACTTGTTGAAAAATATGAAATTAGTGAAATATCTCATATTGAAAATATACATATGCATAGTTTTTTATTATTATTTTTGCTATCAATAAAAAGGTTTTAAAGTACTGAGTAAAAGCGTATGCCTGTATGACCGAAAATCTCATATCTGTATATCAAATCACACACAGTAAAATTTATTTCTACTGGGTAAAAGGAGCTCAGACCATTTCCATTACTTATAAAACATTGTAAATAGCTTTAGGGATTTATTGTTTTCCTTATTTAAAATTGTATTTTATCTATTTCAATGCATATATGGGTTTGTAATCATTAATTATTTAGTATTTTTTTTATTATATCATTAGTATGAAACGGTGGTGGGTATTTGGGATTAAATAAACATTTAATCATAATATTAAACTTGTTTCGTTTTTATATTATTATTTATGTTGATAAAAATGTGTTATTTCCTTATCAACCACGTACCTATAATAATCATTTAACTTACCCATTTGAAGACCCTAGATGTTGAGTGACTGAGCTAGCCGCAAGGGATATCACTCTAAAGGGGTGTTAAATCTTATTCTTAGGCTCCGCTGAACATATGGTATTACACATCATTCTAGGAGGGTGAAAAATTCATTTTTAGATTCCTTTCTAGAAGTGGCGCGCAAAGGTCTATTTTGTAAATAGATTTTTTCAAAGGTGTGTACTTGCCATTGTTCTAAATATCCGGGCATTCCAATAAGATATCAACTAAAGGGTGTTTTTAACTGGAAGAGTCCTGTCAATCCACTCTTTCTATCAATTTAGCTGGAAGTACCAATATACATGAGTACAAACAATCGGCTAAATTGATATCCATTTCTTTATCTGTTGAATCTTGGTCACTTCATGCTCAGTGCAAGATTAGGAAAAGAATTCTGCAGGGAGTATGGTCCGGTACAATATATATATAATCAGTGCTCAGTTTGTATTAAGGTAGCAAATCTTCAAACTTTAATGAACAGACTTCAATCTCCACTTTACAACTCTTCAGATATATGAGGAGTGAGAATCACTTACAATCAACATGAGTATGATAACAAAATTGGCAAACAAGTCTTCAAATATGCCAATCATATTTTCAGTGAGATAGATGGCTGAAGAGTTGGAGAGTGGAGAAGATTGAAGCCTGCCTATTAAAGTTTGAAGATTTGCAATGTTAATATAACCTGATCACTGATTATATTTATGGAGCTAAGATGATGATCTGAACCAACCAATGAGTGTTGGTTCAGCACAAAATACATATATTGGAGATCATTTATCTTTATCACATGTATGTGGTCATATCTATCGGTTGTATAAGATGGAATGGGTGGCTGAAGTGCTTGAAAATCTGGGTTTAAATCCCCTCTAATTATTATCTATATAGTGTATTATAATACTATAATTGCATTTAAGTATAAGTGACATTTATTTGTTATAGAGTTTTAGAAATGAATGAGATATTTCTGCTTTATAAACTTAATATCAGTTTTTAAAAATCAATTTACATTAAAAAATGTAGGCTGCTTTAAGTTTGATTTCTGACTGTTATTGTTTTAAATAACTCTAAATAGAGTAATTTAAAATATGGTAAGAAATAGTTCACAGGTCCATTTTTTTAACTATAATAAATTATTGAGCATGGCAACTAGAAGATAATTACAATTATTATTTAAAACAAACTTGGAAAATTTCACATTATTCAATACTAAAATACTATTTAACATTATATATATATACGTATCGAATTTCAGGGTTTAGATCAGTAAAAAATACCATTATTTTGTTTTGACATAAAATCATACATTAATTAACATGAATTTCAAATGTTAATATAATCTGTAAACAAAAGACAAATAAACTTTAAAAATGAAAAGCTATGGCTAACATTTCCTTTGCAATTTACTGTATCTTCTTAATGGTGTTAAATAAGGATAAAATTAAAATAACTTATGAAATAAATTTTTTTAGTAGTATAATCAGAAATATAAATTATTGCTATCAGAATAATAATGGTAAATTTATATAAAAGCTTATATCATCATTTTCAACAATTATCAATACTCAGCATGATAAAGATCTCTCCAAGTTCAATCCATCTTCTCTGTGATCTCTAGCCTCTCTTTTCCACATCACCTCTGCACATTTCCTTATTTCACTCATCTATCTCACATGTGGTCACTTTGTAGGTGGTCTTTTACAATTTCTTAAAAATCCATTTAAGATTTCAACTGTCCATCTATTATCATCTCTTCTACTAATATGTCTAGTCCAATTTCACTTTAGTCTCTTAATTCTTTCAATGATGTCAGTAATACCTGATTCTTCTCTTAGTCATGTATTTCATTTCTGATCTCTTCTTGTTACTCCTAACATGCATCTTAACATACTTCTTTGAGTGGTTCGAAGTCTCTCCATTGCTCTTCTGTTAAATGTCCAAGTCTCAGATCTATAAATAAGAATTTGTAAAACACATTTATTAAAAACCATTTTCAAATATATAGACATATTTCCTTTTATAATAAATTATTTCTATCAAAAGCACTATAACCAAATTTAATTCTAGGATTAATTTCATCCATTATGTTTCCATCTGAAATAATCTGACCAAAATATTTCTAGTTGTTAACTTCTTCTAACTCATCATTATCAATCTTTATTTTCTTCTTTTGAGAAAATCCATTGAACATCAGTTTTTTTTTAACATTTACTTTTAATCCTACTTTCTTACTTTCATCTGATAACTCTTACAATATTTTCTGAAGCATTAAAGCATTATTTGCAAAAACAACTAATTCATCAGCAAAATCTACATTATTTAAATAATCTACATTTACTGTTATTACTTTAACTTCCCATTTTAATCCACAAAAATATTTCTTGCATCACTGCTGTAAAAGGTTTTGGAGATAAGGAGTCACCATGTCATACATCCTTCTCAATATTAAACTTCGTAGTATCATTTGTAATTTAATTGTTGCTGTTGCATTTTTATAAATATTCTTCAGATTCTGACAATATCCTGGGTCTATATTTTGATGATCCAATGCTTTAATCACTGAAAAAATGCTTTTAAAATCTAATGCCTTTTCATAATCCACAAATCCAAAACATAATGACAACTCTATCCATTGGTCCTTTCTATAATGTCTCTCAATATTTGAATATAATACACTGTATTAAAAGCATTTTGAAATCCAGCTTGTTCTTTTGGTTAGTTGAAATCCAAAGTTTGCTATAGATGAGTTGTAGTTATCTTGGTAAAAATTTTGTATAGAACTGATAAAAGACTGCTAATTTCTAATATCTTACTTATCACCTTTTTTAAACATTAATACTACATTTTTCCAAACATCTGATACATCTTTATCATTTAGACATTTGGTATATAACTTTGCCAATTTTTTTCTATTTCTTTATCTGTTTCTTTTAAGATATCAATTATAATTCCATCATTACCTGGAGCTTTTTCTTTCTTCAAAAATTTAATTGCGTATCTCACTTCTACATTTAAAATTCTGGACAATTCAGAAGATATAATAGCTGTCGGGGGCATTTTCCCTTGTTCTTTGATAATATATAATTCTTGATAGAACTCTTCTACATTTCATGATGTCATATCTTTTTTTAATAATAGTTCCACCTTTTTTTCTTATTATAGATATAATTCCCTACAAATAACAAAATATTGTTTTACACTTTTGAGACTTTTATTCTCTTCTATAGCTTTCCTGGATGGTTCACAATCACACTTTCTTAATATCATTATCAACTTTTTTCCACACCATTTTACAAAATTCTAGATATTCAAGACTTCTTAATGCATCACTTTTATGTATTTTTATTTCCCTTCTTTTTTCACATCATTTCTCCAGTTTCAATAGAAATTTTACAGTCAATTGTTGTGTTTTTGTACCAGCTATCTTTGTTGCAGTTTTTAGAAGTGTATCAGTTTTTATCTTCCTATTGATTTTTTTAAACTCTGAATCATATTCAAAATTTGTTAATATTTGAAAATGATTTGCAAGTTCTAATTTAAACTCATTGGAATGTTTTTGAAGATTAGGAATATCAACTGAGAATATTGGTTTTTCTTAATTTTTGCCTCTCTAATTTTGCATTAATATGTATCTTACATCTTGCTAATCGATAATCACTTCCTGTATTGAATTTATTAAAAACATTACAATCTTGAAATATATATTTTCTATTACTCAAAATAAAAGCCAATTCTGCTATACCCTCATTTGGATATTCATAAATCAAAAACAACAAATAAACGAAAAACATCTTTTTAAAATAAAACTTACTATAGTAATATATTACTGAAGAAAGCTCTAAATAACAATTCTAATTAAATAAACACAATTGACTCATTTTACAAAATTATTTTATGTATACTAAAATTTTGTCCAACTGTTACATTTCATATTTCATTTTTATTAAAATACATACATCAGTTTTCTCAATCTGTAATTTCCACATTTGTCTTTACTATTCAAAAAAAATAAGTAAAAAGATTAGAAATTAATAAAAATGAAATTTTAAGTTTTTGTTATTATACACATTTTCACCATGTATGTACAGCACATTGGAACCACTGAACAAGTACCATGGATATAGTGGAACCATTGTATATGTTTTACATTTTATTACTGTGACTTTAGAGCGCTTGGATGCTATTTTATAAAAAGCTTACTACAAATGCGTTTTGAATTAAGCTTAGTGCTGTCGATGATTACTTATGGCCTCATATTCATAGTAACGAGATTTACATAGATGGGTGCATGGATATATATGTGATAACTTTATTCAAATGTATTCAAATTATATGGTCCATTTTTTCAAAACCCGGAAGCAGGATTCCTTCTTATTCATAGAGTTGGGAGTGTTGTTTATATGCCATGCTTCTTTGATCTTTCTATGAATATGAGGCCATAACTAGTCCTCGAAAGCGCTAAACTTGATTCAAAATGCATTTATAATAAGCTTTTTTTACAATAGTACCCATGCGCTCAAAAGTCGAATTTACAGTTGCATAAGAAAAATTGCTACTCACATGAATTTTATTACTTATATCAATTTGGTTTATAATAGGAATCTATATTTATATGCATATGTAATCATATCTCTAATTACTACAGAAAATTATATGAAGATCTATCTAAAAATTTTAAATGGTATACCACTAACTAATTCTATTATTATACTTTGATATACAATATTCGTAAAAAGTTGAACATATAATAAATATGTCTTTATCTCATAATATTGACTTTTAAGATTTTAATTTAAAATACTCTATTATTGGTTTATATATTCGCAAAGATTATTACTTGAAGTCATAAATATCAATATCTGCGTGTGCAAATATTGCTATCAAAAGTTTAATTTTTGAAATTTTTTTCATTAATATCATAATAAATTTCGATTATAATTTTTCCTAAAATAAACTATTCATAATCTTCAATAATCAAATTTTATTAAAATGACTAGTTTCGTCAAATAAATTAAATTTGCTAACACTATTAGTTATAAACTACATCAATTCTCTATTTGATTAATTGCATTTTTGTCTAGTCTAGTCTGATTTGAAAGTAAAATGCTAAAATGTCTATTCTTGTTAAATATTTTCAAAAATCAGTCAAACTCCAAACCATTTAGAATTATATATTGTAAAGAGAAAAAAAAAAGGTTGATAAAACATATAAATGAAAATTAAGAACTAACTACCTTAAGGAAAATAATATTTTTCTTTGTTTTTTTCTTCTTTTTTCATTTCTACCATAATTCATTACTCTCTATTAAAAAACTTTGTCAAGTTGATATATTTTTCAAAAATACAATAATCTGCATTCTATGTATTAAAGAAATGCAATTTATTTTGGCTAACAAATATTAACCAATAAAAATAATAATCTGAAAAGATTAGTTTGATAGATGAATGCAGATATACCCAGACAATGGCTATTTGCACACCGAAATGTGAGTGGCATGGGGGATTATAAAAGGCTCATATTCAAAAGTAGTAACAAATAAAAGGAAAAGAATAATTGAACAAATTAATATGTAAAAATACAAAGAGAAAACAATACATGGGAAAAAATTATTCAGGTAACAAGTAATCATATTTAAATGAACAAAATAATTCAAAATGACAATACTTTAGAAAAGAATTAAAAAAAAATTAAGTCAAAAGAGTGACAGATAATGGTCATATAGTTAAAATATCAAAAAAATACTATCAAAATTATTTTAGTAGCTACTATCAAACAGCATAAAAATATCATCAAGGTAATATTTAAAATAAAATTTATTCAAAAAGTTGGAAAATCGTAAGCTAAAAGAATCCATAATATCAATAACATTGTACAAAAATGATTTTGATAAAAAATTAATGCCAATTTTTTTTAAAAAAAAACAAACATGTATAGCTAATTATAGAAGTCTTCAAATTAAAAACTATGGCATCACCATCATCAATACTGATAAACAACAATAATAATTTAACTCATAAATGAATTAATAATTTTTGATATAGCATTATATTCTTACAACCATAGAAAAAAGTTAATTTAGATTCTAAATCTTTAAAATGTTTAAGAATTAAAAATAGCTAATAACTAATTAAAAGTAAAAGTTTACATTCTTACCTAGCATAGTATGCTTACAATCAAAAAAATATCTTTCACTGCTTTTTACTATATATTGTAACTGTCATATTTGCACATTCATGCAACAAAATCCAGAGTTTTGGCAAATTATCTCAAAGCTGATCTTAATGAGGGGTTGAGACCTTGAATCAGATCGCACCTCAGTCCCTTCACCAATGCTATGTGATTTACTATCCTATGAATGGCATATTTGAGGTTAAACTTGGTCTCATTTAGTTTGCAAGCTGGCAGTAGCACAGGGTGGAGTATGAGACTCAGGGAAATATCAATAAATTAGCAATTAATTAAATAAACACACACACACATATGGCTTACTGAGGTAATGCATATACTAATAATTAATATTAAAATGAAATAGATTGGATAAGATTGGGAATGGATTGTGAATAACACACTAAACATTATTACAAGTTTAATATCCCTAATTATTAAATTATAAATTGATTAATACAAAACAAAGTGCATTGGGGTTTTACACTCGTAAGTGTCATACAATGATGAGCTGAATTAGATACAAAGTCTCATCTTTATAGTGCACTTTAAATCATTTAAATTTAAGTTTATTCCAGTTAATATCTGCAGGCTATAATCATGTCTGAATATGGTATGCCATCTATTTCAGGTTTACTATGAGTTAAATCTTGACAAAATAATTAACTTATACAATAATGAGCAATAAAAATGCTCCCAATGCAGATTGTTATATAAACTAGATCTGGCACTCAGATCAATGCTGAAATGAATAATAGATGTGGAGGAAAGAGCTGGTGGATATAGCAGAGTTTCAGATACTAAGGCACTACATTAACTAAATAAGAGCTGTGACCCAAATGCGTAATTAGTCATGGGATTGAGTACCAAGTACTTGGTTCTCTTGGACTGTACAACTTGCTATTAAGATATGAACCTTAGTTCAGGGATTGGAGCAGCTTTACAAATTGTTTTCTGAACGTTTGTGTTCCAGTTTTAAGGAGGCTGTCCAAACTAATAATAATAGTATGGCATTTCACCAGAAGCCCATTTACAAAGAAATATAACAAGATGTATTGGCATGTGTGCTTTATAAAGACACATTCGTAACGCTTACTGAAATAATATTAATATTAAAATTAAACTACTGCACAAAATACTTTAGTTTCATTCTGTGAAACTATCTTATCCCATTTTGCTATTTAGCATACTTAAAACATGCTAAGAAGGATTTCATTAAAGTAATTTAGTTTAAAGACTAAATCTAGATAGTTTATAAAATAAACTAAGGAGGAAAAAGGATATTTGGGATTTAACTAATTTACTAATAATATGCTTTATAATATCACTCTTGCATTTATTAACTAAACATATTTATTAACATGTAGACCATAACAATAAACTAAAACATAGTAGCTTAACTAAATATACATATATTGAAGCAGTGAATGTATAATCACATCGAGCTTCATGCTTCACTATTGATAGTAACTTCCTGCAGGGCCCACAATTCTTTCCTCATTATGTATATATGCCATTTCATCCACACACTGTATGTATAATAGTCAAAGAAAGCCATAAAAATAAAAATATTTAGTAAAATAAAACAATAGTGTGCATGGTATGGATATATAAATGAAGCAATAATCTTAATAATATTATTGCTGAAAATTATACATTCTCTTTATATAGTTTTAACTATATATATATATATTAATTGAAATTTTGGAATTTAAAAAAAAAGAAAAGTGGGGAAGGCTCGAAATACTTTTAAAATTGTTGCTAAGCTGAAATGATATTTATCTTTATTAAGATTATTTCGCTAATTAAATTATAAAATTAAATTAAAATTATGAAGAATACTTTTGTTAATTCTTTTCGTAAATCTGTTCAAAATCTAAAATATCTAAAAGGTATTTGAAAACCTTATCTGTTAAAAGATTTTTAAATTAAAATCAAGAGATTTCAGGGATAACTGCAGGTCATTTGAGGGGGGGATTGAAAAGGGTATAAAACGGCCTACAGAACAAAAGAGTATAGATTCAGTCAGTCATTATTCTTTCATTCAGTCAGTAAGAAAATTTTCAGTAATTTTTATAATTAAACTTTAAAGAAGTCAGCACAAGTTTCAGGACATAAATTTTGAGTAGAGGAAAACCAGAACTCCTCTCTGTACCTCTCTGAGACTTCTATCCCATGCCATTATGATGTTCTGCTCAAAGGACCAAGCATACTATATGACCACCTGAATGCCATCTCTGACTGCTGCTTGCCATGTTGTACTTGCCTGAAAATTTGGAAGCACTGGAGAAGGTGAATATATCTGCATGCTTTCCCCATAGATCTGGAGATAACCTCACTTTTTCCTTGTGTAATTCATTTATATAGTATGTAATGAAACTCTCATACTTCCTTCAAGTGCTAATTTATAAGTTTCTGTTTAATTTGCTTTTAAAATCTCTCTGTAATCCTCTACTATTATAATGTAAGCTTAACTTACCTTTTCATGCTTAATTCTTATATAGAGCTTTGTGCAGCTCCATTAAATATTTTAGCTTATTTTGTATTGTATGTACATAAGTTATTCTCCTTAATATGCCAATACCACCCAACCTCATGAGTCTGAAAGGGCATTTATTTTTTAGTTGATTTAATTGGGAAAAAAACAGGGCTTCATAATAAAATTTATTAATAAAGTTTTGCTCATTTTAAATAGAAATCACTCCTGAGTTTGGTTTTATTTTAAATTCTTTATTCTTAAATTTTATTTAAAATGAGTGCTGATTAATTTATTGCTTAGAATTTATTTTCATTTAAAGATCATTAACTTGAATATCATGACCATCCCTTCTTGCCATCACCTGGAGGGTTAATTCAATTAGTTAAGACGTATATGGGAATTGAAGTAAATACAATTTTATTAGTTTATCATAAGAAAAGATTACTATTCATTATAACTTTCTACATATTAGGATTGAACAAATAAAATAGCACTGTGATAGTCATCTAAAAAACAATGAGTGAAAAAACTGATATGTTAGTTAGACGTTTGAATGATACATCAAGAATAGCCAAAACCAACATGTTAATTAAAAGTTTGAATGATAGATCAAAAGTAACTGATATAAACGCTTGCGAGTTTTCAAGCTAAACAACATTTCAATAATATGCACTTATAAGTCCAGTGAAATATGCATTATATTAACAGCAATTATTAAATAAATATTTTTTTAAAAAAATAACAATACATGTATATAATAAAACTATTTTTCTATGCTAGTGCCATTTATAGAAAACTTGAGTAATGAGTGATTACCAGATGGCACTAAAGAAGAATAGAGAGTTGGGCTTGATTAACAACATAAATCTTTTAATAAATTTTCTTAATCTAAGATTTTAATTACCTGGTGCAGATTTATTTATAGTAAGTCATATTTCTCAAAAATAATAAAATGTTAATCAATGGAAAAATGAGAGAGAAGTGATTGTTGATCTTATTATTATAGTTTCTATTTATACTTTATATACAACTTTGTGGTATTAAACTATCAAAATATATTAAGTTTTTCCAAAAGATATGAGAAAAGTTTTCCATCTGCTTTTGAGAAATAGTGTGAGCATGCTCAATCAATATGACTTTGTTTATTTGTTACTGCCATAATTTGGTAGCATTGGTAATACTATATACAAGTAAAGTTAAGAACAACATGTACAATGAACAAAAATTCATGGTTTTCAAATTAATGAGATCTTTAAAATTAATTTTCTGAAAAATTATGGAAGTTGGAAAATCTCCATATGAATTGTTTATAATAAAATATAAGGAGTTGAAAAATAGATGAATCTGGAATTTGAATAATTTAGACAAGGAGAAGTTTCAGTTTTTATTGAAACTTTATAGTTGAAGGATAAATAAAATTATTAATTTATCTATCTTCCCAATTACAACACATTGAATTAATATCAGAATTTCAAGAACTTGAAACAATACTCTGCTTAGAATTATCCTTCCATCAATCCTTACTTCTTTTCTATTAGTATCATAGTCAATTTTAAAAACTGTATTTTTTAGAAACAATCTCAGCATAGCTTTTCTTATGGCTTTCATTTTGAATTGAAAAAAATTAATTTTTTAACTACTTTAAATATCATGATAAATAAATAACATGAATCTGTAGATCATAATTCCATCTTAGAAAACTTATACATTAAGTTCATAAATTTCAAAGATTTACTAGAAAAAAACTATAGTATTCTTCAGGAGAATTTATTCACTGCCACTGAGACAGAAATGAACTTCAAAAAAAATTAAGGCAAGGAAGTAGTTTGCAAAAAATGAAAACAACATTTTCTATTGCAATTAGTTTTATATTCAGGCATAAAATAAGTTGTGCACTTTACTAATAATGTTATTTGTTTCTACCAAATAACTTAAAAGATCAATATTGATAATATGATTCAAAATCTTAGTAATATAATAAAATTCTCATTCAAACACACACATGTAACTAACTAAAACTAAACATAAAATTTTCAAGTTTATGCAGTCATAAGAACTAAAGATATCAAATTCAATAGTGAAAATCTTTATAACTGTAGAACAATATCACTGCATCCGGACCTCAATATTCTGCAGATCATCAGAATTCAAATTACCTATAAAATACAATTTAAAGTAGAAATCTAATTATTGATCAATTTTGTCTTCTATTCAACTTGGCTCTAAAACTGATCTTCAAAGTAATCTTCACAAAGCAGTATCTAATTAGAAACTGTTTGATCTTATACAATCTCTTTGTGGAACAGCAAAGAAGAATACTCAAAATCTTGTTAACAGATGTACTTTTTTTTTCACTAAAATAAAACCATATGTATATTACAAAAAAGAAATAAAATAATTTTCTTCTTTTATGTTTCTTAGAACATAATGCTTTAATAAGACGCAGAAACAATATCAATTTTCTTTTTTTCTTTTTAGAAAATATCAAAATTCTGATTATTTAAAATCTATATGCAATGCAATGACTTTTGAATTCGTATCAGAAAATTATCAGACTAAAAGGATATAAATACTAATATTTCCCAAAGACATCAAGAGTGGTTTAGCATAGTACTGACATTCTATGACATAAAAGTTCCTAATTTAATTCTCAACTGATAAAAAATAAAATTAATTTCAGTTTGATCTGCGAATAAAATTATTATGCTCAAATATTATGGCTTCACAGAGTAATTAATCATATGATTTTTTTTATTTTATTTTATAGATTATTAGCAAAATGCCTCTTTGCGTTAAATTAATCTAATCTACAATATCTGTAATATTATTTAATTAAAGAGAAATAATTTTACCTTTTTCATATGATCATGTGTTTACTAAATAAATTTGAACCCGCCTTGCAAGCAAGTAGTTGGTTGCAGACGGGTGTGGGTTCGCGTCCCGGCCGATGCTATGACATATGAGAAGAAAAAAAATACTACTTAATAAAATTCAATATATTCATGAATAAAGGGTTTTCTTTTTATTTATTTTTTTTAAAGTACAAATTTTAAAAAACATAAAAATTTAGACTAACTTTTTCTTCATAACTTCTAAATAATGCTATTTTTCCAGATTAGTATCTTTTTTTTCTATTGGCAAAAATATGGTTTATTTTTCAATTATCTTGAGTGTGTGACATCATTTTATTAAAAACAATTTTACATTAAGCACTTTAATTAATTATTCAAATTAATTAAAAAACAACTATCAGTTGTCAGAAGTTTTTTTTTTTAAAAAAAAAAAAAAGCTAACTGCAAGAACGGCTTATGTATATATTTAAACCTGTAGCTTAGCAACTTTTTAGTAAATTTCTTACAGGTATTTTTAAGAACTTTTCTAATGTAATTAAAATTTTAAAAGATAATACATTTTCTTAAAAGAAAAATTTAAATTACAAAAGAAATTAAAAAGAACACTGATATAAAAATATTAAATACAGTATTTATAATATTGAAATACAAGTATAATGTATATACTTAACCTAGATGTAATTAAAGGGTATTTGAACCCAGACTTTCAAGATCCCTACAGTCATCCAATCTATCCAAAATATCCGATACACATGACCATATATATAAAAAAAGATAACTTATCTCCAATATATGTATTTCATGTTGAATTCAGCACTCATCAATTGGTCCGGATCAACATCTTTCACACATATATATAATCAGTGCTCGGTTTATATTAAGATTTTAATGGACAGGCTTCAATTCTTTCCACTCTCCAACTCTTCAGCCATCCATATCACTGAAAATCTAATGATGTAATTCTCAAAGCCATTGATGATGCAAATGTTATAGTCATACCCATGTTGATATTCAGTCATATTAAGGACATATTAAGATCCTACAAGTGAGGGATCAGAGTGACTTGAAATCAACATGGATATGACTATAACATTAGCATAAAAGGCTTTGGGCATTTGATCATCAGATTTTCAGTAATAGGGAAAGCTTAAGAGTTGGAAAATGGAAAAGATTGAAGCCTGTCCATTAAAGTGTGTAGACTTGCTATGTCAATACAAACCAAGCACTAATTATATAAATATGTGTGGGAGATGCTAATCTGAACCAAATGATGAATGCTGGTTCAGCATGAAATATAAATATATTGGAGATCATTTATCTTTTTCACATGTATCTGGTCATGTGTATCAGTTATATTTGTTATCGAATGAATGACTATATAGAGCTTAAAGGTCTGGGTCCATATCACTTTAATTAACCATTTATAAACACATACAATACACCCTTATATTAAATAAAATTATCTTAAATTCAAAACTAGACCAGACTAGCTAAAGAAATAAACTCTAAAACACAACTATTGGTTTCACTGCTACAAATAGACTTCTACTAAAACAAGTCAACAAATATATACTATATATTAACCACGATTCCATAACAATATCAGCAACATGACCTAATAGCCAAAGAAACTCATCACTCATATTAAAATCATTCAGGTAAGTTCCAACTAATGTGAGTTCAAATAATGTCATATATGATTAGTGCAGTTTATAAAAATGGAATCACATTCTGTTTAGTTTAGCAAAATTCAATTACTGATTGAATGTGCAAATCAGTCTCATCAAGGTCCTTAGGAATCCTAATGTCAATTGAATACTACAAACAGGCATGGATAAATGTGATTCTATTCAGTTTTATTGTATTTTTTTATTTAAAAAAGGAGAAATAGTTCAAAAGGTAAGACCATAAACAAAATAAAAAAGATATCTGTGCTTATATTATGACAAAAATGGATGCAATTATATGATATAAATATGTAATAAAAATAACCAAATGATTTTATGCCCAGGAGTTCATAAAAAGTTTGAATACCAGAAAAGACCAAATAGGTTATGATGCAACAAACAATGCTAAAATAAGGCCTCAGAATGCCTGATTCTAGAGTATAAAATATTGGATAGGAAAAACAAATAAAACAAAAAGTTACATCAGATTCTGGTGTTTTGTAAACAACTGCAAGAAATAAAAATTCTACAATGATGACAACCATTTTTCAGCTATAAGAACAAAAGTCTGCAATAAAAAATGAAACATCTTGACAGAGGTTATTCAAGTAAACACTTTAAATTTATTTAAATAAACTAAAAGTAGATAATAAGAAAACATTCACCCCAAGCAATGATTAACTTGATATATTTTAAAAAGTAAATTTACACCACATGAAAATGATCATTAATACAAATGAGGATATGGTATATAAATATACTGATTCATTAAAAAAAAATTAAATTAGGTTAATAGATACATTTTAATCTGGATAATATGGGCCAATTCTGGAAAAACTGCTCTCCAGACTATTTTTAACAAAAAAAAATCTCAAGTTGAGTTCAAAGTGGTTAAAAATTACTTAACACTTTTAATAGGTGGTATTACTGAGGGAACTATAAATTGAAATTATTGGTTATTTATACAATTAGCAATCCTTAAGTTTTGAAATCTGTAACCATTGATCACATCCAGTTCTTTAGCAAGCAAATAATAAAGCTTCAGTGACTAGAGGCCTTTTTTAGAAAAATAGTTTTTGAGTAATTTTTGTCCAGCAATTTAAAAATTTTGCAAGAAAACCAAAATTGTAAGTTGCATTTAGATCATTGTGTACAAATGTAAAAGTAATCATTTTGTTGACCAACACAATATCTTTATTGCAATCCATGAACCAAAAAATCATTCCAACATTTAAAGCTTGCTATTTAAAAAATACTTTTGAACAAAAATTTACTAAAATTATTGGTGATGATGCAATTTCCTTAACACATGTTTTGAAAAATTATAACATTAAATAAAGACATGCACTCAATAATTACAAGATGTATGCATGTGGCATGGAAATACATTTTATTCTCTTACACAATTCCATTTTCTAAAAATATACTTTTTATTGAAGGAACTGGAAACATTAAGATAAATTATGGTTGTGATAAGATAGAAAATGTTAATATTCAGAAATTGTTCAATTCAAGTTCTGACAAATGACTGATGAAAATCTTTTAAATTAGCAATGAGTATTTTATAAAATCATTAAGGATGCTGCTAAAAGTAATAAGAAATTCATTCTAAATAAATTTAAAATATCTTCTGAATTGTTAAAATTGTGAAATAAAAAAATCATGAATGCTCATCCCAATTTTAATCGAAGTATGTAAATTCACCAAAACATGGATGCTTAGCATTTGTAATTTCATCAAGATTTTTTTAAAAAAAAAAATATTGTTCAGATTATGTTGTTAAATTACTTAAAAAATAAAAAATAAAATTTGAAAAATAATTTATTTTTATTATCATTAGCTTATTGCCCAAATTAGTAAACAAAAAATGTTTAACAATTTGCTGGCCTTATTTTAATAAAATGGACTCAATTATCATATTTTAAATACACTTATAACTTCAAACAATAAAAATTCAAATACTGCAAGTTTTCTCAAAATCTATTGTTTGCAATAATCTGATTTATAAATCTTAATAGTTTATGATTAGCTCATCATCATTTAAAAGTTTTCTTCTGGGATCTTAAATGATATTTCTTAATTGTATCTTAAGTTTAATCAGGATGACAAACATTAGTCATTTCAACTGTTCACTTTTCATTATGATTTAATAAATTTTATACAGACCTTTAATTTCCAGGAACTTCAACTGACTTCATTTTAATCATTAATATTCTTGCATTATGATTTTATGTGACATAATTTGATTAGGATTAGCCTAAATAAATATAGCAATCCATTAATATTTTTTATATCTCTTCATTTTGCTCAAACTAAAATGGAATTGTTATTATTCAAAGTTCATCCAAATTACTTTCACTATAACATTTGCATTAATTTATTTGGTTGTATTTGATCCCAATTAATTTAAGAATACCTTCAATAGCGTTTTCATAACTATAATGTGGCCTTGCTAGTTTTGGGATCCATCCTTATTTAATTGAATTTCTGGAATCATTATTACATCATCAGAATAAAAAAAAATATTTCTTAGGCAATTTGCTTCACAAGCAATTTTAGATAGAATTGATATGCTATGCACTAAAAAAGTGATGGGTAAATTTAAGGATCAAAATGAATTAATGCTGTTCATTACTGGATGAATGGTATTTGAAATATAAGCTAAGTAACAAAAATATAATGCAATTAATACTGCTTCTTAATATATATATTTACTATATGCAATAAGCAAATAGTTTATACTTTGTGGTTAATTATGAATCAAAATATATAAAATGCGCTAACACGCACAAGCACACAAAGCTAAAAACAAATAAAGCAAATATATATTATTTTAATATCTCTGAAAGAGACCTGTTAAATTTACAAATTGCCTTTTTAAAAAAATTTGATGAACCAGAGATATCAATGCTGATATACATGGAATGATAGAAAAAAGCAAAAGAATATCAAGAAAAAAATCCTAAATGTGTTTAATTTATTACTTATTACAAGACTTTAAGTTAGAATGTATCAGAAATTTCACTGTTCTTATAATATGATTTTAAAAGTCTAGAAGTTATACTAAAAACTGATTATGGTAAAACAGATACATTTCATACTGGCAAAGAATTAGACAGGAATTTATAGTGATACTTTACATATTCAGCTTATATGCTAAATGCAAAAAGCCAGATTTGATTAAGATAAATATGAAAGTAAAAAACATCAATAATACTTAAAAATGAAAAGCTAGAAGATCTCATGACTTTTATTACAAAATTAAAGAACAAAGTCAAAAGATTGGAAAATTGTCACAGCTGATTTAAATGATAATAAGAGCATAGAAATCAGACTGACAATTTTAGCATTCTATGGTCATTCATTAACAATAAAGGATCCAATAAAAATCTGGAAAAAAATTTTAGATGTAAAAAAATATCTTTCAAATATTACACAAAGAATCAAAACTAAATAAGTTGCAGTGTTTTCTATGACCAAGAACTGGATACTGAAAAATAACAGTATACTTTCAAACTACAATGCTGCAAAAATCTTTTAAAAAATCTGTAGATGGTAAAATAAAATGATGTTCTTTATTTATTAGATTCAACTTGAATTTATACCTGAAATACAACTTATCAGGTTGAAAATGCACTATTTTGCCCACATCTAGAGATAATGTAATATATCAGAACAATTTATAACACTTGGAAATGATTGATAGTGAAATGAGAAAGGAAGATATCCAACAAAAGTTTGACTCCAGCAACAAAATAATAAATAGATAAATATTTAAGCATAAGAACATGAAACAAGTGATTAAATATATAAATAGCAAATAAAAATTGTACACTAAAAAAATTGAAATTAATACACCCTACATTTCAACTATATATTATGATTGGTATTATATCTGAAGGTCTTAAGGAAAAGAAAAATATCATTGTAATATGGGAAACAGAAAAATCAGTAAATGATTGTACCTTGGTGATGATCTTGATACAGTATATGTTTAAAATATAGGGTGTGTTACCTTTTTTAGGGTGTATTTTATATGATTCACAACTAATAAATATGTTTTTTAAAGTAAAAAAATGAAAACAAAATTATATATATTATAAAAATTTGTTTTATGGCACACAATAATAGATGGGTGGCTAGAATGCCTGTATATCACAGATTGATCCATTCTCTCAAACCTACTTATGATGATGTAGAAGAGTAAAGTCACCACCCACCAAAAATAGAAGCCTCGCATCAAAACTGCAACCTAATGGAACTACCATGAAAAAAAATCTGAGAATGTTATGTATTACCAAGGAATGGTTCCACGAAACAATCTTACTGCAAAGAAATCAAATTTTTGAACTTATATGCTTATTGAAATAACTTTATAAAGTACTCACATCTTACACAAACCAGGAGAAAAAAAAAACATATTTTAATAGACCATAAAGAACTATTTATATATAAGGTTAATGAATCCAAGAAATAATTTTGCTATGATGACAAAAATTTTCTTTTGTTATTTCGCTCATGCTCATAAAAAAAAAAGTAATAAAAAAAAAGATTTACAATGTGTCATTTACTTAAGTCTCGTAATTATCTTCTTTCAGCAATCTTCTGGGTAAAATTAACTGTTGATGCCAACACAATATTATTATATTTTTAGATTTATTATTTGAGAGGTCACGATATAGTTATATAATATTTTTGTGTTATTGGGTGTAAATATTATAGAGATATGTTAATATCCGAGTTATTGCTTCATTCACATTATAGAGAGGGTTTTGGTGTAGTGTGAGAAAGGGGGAAAAACTTACCTTCATTATCAATTTAATAGAGATATCTAAAATAGAATCCTGGGACCTAATTTTAAAAAAAAAAAAAAAATTTAAACTAAAGGCAACTATAAAGGGAAAATTAGCTAGTTATAATTAGGACTGTATTACCTGGGAAATATACTACACTTACACTAAAATTAAAAATAATTAACTAACAGGTGTATCTTTATTAGATATAAATAAACTAATCATGCAGCTGTTCATGTCTAATAAACATGTTTAAGTATACATGGATAATTTTTTTAAAAAATGACTGCGATGTGATGCACTATGGCTTCTCTTTTCTCATAATCAAGGAATCTCTCAGCCACTATGACTAGAGAAACCTGTTAGCCACCTTACCTTCACTTTCCATCCCTCACCCTAAGCTTTTCCCATATTCTTCTCTATCCTGCTTCATTCCATTTCCACAACATTATCTTTGTCCACTCTATGGCCTTTATATCTAAATCCCCTTTATGTTTTTCCAAACAATGTAATTGTTATGCAATGCCCTCTAATACCAAAATTAATCAAATTATAAATACAAAATGAATCCACTTTCCTTTGTTTATTTAAGTTCTTGTATGGATCCTAGATTAAACAATAACTATAAAGTTTGAGATCAAATCAGCTAACATGTTATCATTATTATAACCTAAAATCCATACTTTAAAAGCTTAAGTAATCCCCAAAAATGGATTCATTTTTCATTTACAATTTGATTAACTTTTATACTAGAGAGTGTTGTATTTATATAGTCAGAATTCAGATATTTATCACTATAAGTGTTAAATATTTGTTATTAATGGCAAAATACTATCATTTAATAGTTGATAGTTTCTTCATAAGGTTATTAGAATGAGTAAAAAATTAACTCTATCTTATAAATTTAAAAAATAAGCCAATTCAAATGAAGATGCAACAATATCTTGGCTCATATGATATTTGCCACTATAGTTATTACTGATCTAACAAGTATTTAAAAGTTTGGACAGAGAAATGAAACTGGATTTATTTTTCATTTATATATTTCATTAACATCAATATTAGAGGGGATTATATTTATATAATCAGCATTTGGAGATTGTTTTGTATTTGTCAGCACTATAAAAATTATATATATTGTTTTATATACACAACATATCCCAATGAAAAGATGTCTGGTGACTGATTCTCTCTCCAAATTGCTTGTAGCCATCTCTAAATCAACATACTGGGTTACCTAATGATATAGTATAGTTAGTTATTCACCAGAAAAATTTTAAGATCATAAGTGATGACATAAAATTGTGCCAGTATAATTTCTACCTTAATCTATGATAGAATAATGCACACTAAAATATTAAATGGCTGCTCAGGAACCAAAAGATTAAATTGGCAAAATTGCTGCTGAAATGTTTGGTGTGACAAGAACACTTTCAAATGGTTTTCACAATTTTGTGAGGACAAAAAGAGAAATTATCTAATATTTATAAGAATTTTAATTTCATTATTTAACTTTGAATGTACTTTTTAAACACACACACACATACACATACATATTTGAAAAGTATATTGTTAAGTGCTCTAATGCATTTTCTCTTTAGATAGTAATGAAATTAAGATTCGTTTAAATATTAGGTAATTGCTGCAAAATAAACAATAAAACACAAGCGCCCATGACTAAAGCCTTTACTTTCAGAGAAATATAATTTGATTATACTTAATATATATATAAATAAATATTTGAACATACAGTATTTAATAGTTTATAAAAAATATAGGTAAAAGCCTAAAATCTGGGCAACACCGCTTGGGGCATTGTTTATGTGTCAAAACACATAAAAATGCCGTTTGCGGCAGCCGCGGCCTTACAGGCAAATACAACATTTACGTATTGTATTAACCCATTGAGCTAGGCCGCTTTACATGACATTGCACAAAAATATTACGGCCTGTTTTGTGCTTCGAAGCTATTTACGCGTATTCGTTCTATTCATAGCTGATTACCGTATCGCTCGAGGGTGTTTAAATTTTAAGGCAGTACGACTTTTTCAAATCTCCATAATAGAGTAATGTCATTTCGATTTAAAAAATGTTGTTAATTATTAATAATTGTCATATGGTCCCCACCCTTCCCGACAAAAAAGGTTAATATGTAAAAAATTGGCAAAGTGTATGTTCGAACAGGCTTCGACAAAGCTCATGCGCTAAGTCATGTTTCAGCATGGGGGAAAATAATTGAGACTACTAAAAGGTCTGAGCCGAACGTGCAATTTTGAAACTTTTCTTCAGAATTGCCAAGTACATAAAGTGTGTGAGATTGTGGGTTTTTTTTTTTTGTCAGGCACACGTAATGTCCACTTTTTATTACAGTAATAAAATCGAATAAATAATTGTAAAAAGTCCAAAGTTTGTGTCCTTTTTTGTTGTTTTTTATTTCATTAGAAACTGACAAGTATTTGGATTCAATTTTTTGCAGCGGGGTTAAAATAAATGACGACTTTGGCTGACTTTTTGTTAAGAATAACAAATTATGAAATACCCCCCCACAAGCAGTTTATTGTAGAAGGCGGAAAAAAAAGGTAATTCGAATGAAATAGAAATCATAGTAAAAAGTGAGAAAAAGTTGTTTAAAAAAAAAAAGAAAAAGTTAAATTCTTGACTTTTTGGTTACAATTCTTTTTCCAAGTGTGTGGGGGTGGGTGTTTGATAACAATTTTTAATCGGCAAAAACACAAAAGTAAATTGTGATTTAATATTAAGAAAAACAATTATGTCAACCAAAAAGAAATCAAAATTTGAAACAAGTCCCAAAGTTGATTCTCTTTTTTCAGCGCTGTTAAAATAATTGACTATTTTTGTTGCCTTTTTGTTAATAATGAGAGCACGAATTCCCCCCCCCCCATCCTCCACTCAAAAAGTTGTTTCTTGTAGTAGCCCAAAAAAAAGGCTAATTCAAACATAATCTAAATCAAAGTGAAAACAAGTTGTGTTTTTAAAAAAAAAGTAAAATTAATAATAATAAGAAAAACCATTTAGTCAAGCCCCCCCCCCCAAAAAAAGGAAGGTAGAATTAAGTTCTAAACAAGTCGCAAATAATTGTATTCTATTTTTTCGGTAGTGGGATTCAAACAAATCGTGAGGATTATTGTTCAAAAACATTTCTTTTGCCTTTAATGATCAATGAATTATTCTTGAATCTGAATTATAATTCAAGCAAAATTACTTTATATTCTTTTAAAATATATAAATTTTTAACCGACTTTAAAATAGTATTGTTCTATATATGTCTTTTTAAATGAATTCTTTTAAAATAACTCACCAGCTGTATATACGTTTGGGTGTATTTCTCTGCATATATCTGACACAGCATACGTTTAATTAATTCTTCAACAAGCTGGAAGATTTTTCTTGGTGAGTTTGGTTTTTAGTGATTGTCATAATCAGGAAAAATGTAATCCATGTATAATGTTGGTCTGTAGTTGGTCTCCCATCTGTGTAGAACTGTTCCAGGCAAGCAGCTGTCTTCTTCACATTTAAGGCTATGAATTTCAGCACAAAGAAGTGGGTCATTTTCTCCATGTGAATTCAAACTCCTAAGAAGAAAATATTAGCAGCTTCTGAATCTACTGTTCTGCCTTCAGCAATATCAATTCATGGTAGCTATTCTGCCAACTCTATGGTCAGCTAAAACCAACTGCTGCATTTCATCAAGTTGCAGCATAATATTGTAACCAACTTTCAGCTGACCATTGTTACAAAAATTATCTAGACTGCTCTCTTCAAAAATTCATTATCCAGACTGGAGCTAATTTGTTATCAGCCCTTTTATAGACCCATCTAAGGTGATAACAGCAGCTTGATTAAAAACAGAGTTTTTATTTTTAGCTCTCTAATCCCTTTGAAAACATATACATGTTTTAATTAATTTAAAAAAATTGAAAACAATATTGTTTTTACATTTCACAATCAGAATAATAATAATACAATATTTATATTTATTCAGACCTTTTAAAAGTTTAATTTATAAAACAATTTTTATTTTAAATCAGAGTTATTATTTAACCCTTTACTTATTATTATTTTTAGGAAATATAAAAAAATATCTACAAAAATTTATCCTGTGTTTATTTCTAGTTTTCCTTTACTTTATATATATACGCACACACACTATATCATTATGGGTGTACCATGTAACCCAACCGGTTACAGTATGTTAATCATTATATTTAAATTATTCAAGCTTACTGTACCAATATTAATTGTCAGGGAATCAATAACTAAAAGATTTTTGATGTTCATCTTCTCATAATATATATGTAATTATTTTTATAGTTATAATCATTTACTTACTTGTATTATGCATATGTGCAGATTTTGGCCAAATTTATACAACTAATCACATAGAGGATTTATAAACTAAACAGTTCATTTAGGTTGAGGAAATACTGAATTCTAACAAATTTAAAATTAGATCATAGCCTATTTTACACAAAGGTACAGGAAAGATTTTATATGTAGTATAAAAATTACTCAAATGAAATGGTCATATATTCTAACTCATGAACAGTCTGTGCTCTAACAATGCTATCACCATCACCCCCTTGAGATACTAAATTAAAATGGGTTGAGTGAATATCTCAAATGAATATACAAGAAATCAATGTATAAAGGTTCCTGGTATAATTCTTACTGTGTCCAGTAGATTGGCACTCGAGATCGATAACTCGATGCTCATAAATATCCTGGGGACAATTAAATATATCTATCTTAAGTGAATTATTTTTATCAGGGAAAATACAATGAGTAGTTAGTTGCAGTTATCTGAGATATTGGTAGTAGGCCTATTCGTTCTGATAATATTAGCTAATACAATTTATGGTAGATCCATTATCTGTATTGTATCTCCCAATAATTTTATTTTTCTTAAGTGATTAATAAAATGAATATTAAATTTATATCACTAAATGATGTGAACCAAGAATTTGGTTATACACAAGTTTGATGGCAACTATATGTCAATCACTAATTAGATTAAAGGGAAAGAATAAATATTTATATGTTAAAAATAGGAATAGGCTTGTTACACTAATTTAAATTAAATAAAAAAATCATCATGATGTTTAAGGTCTTGCAATAAATAGTACTATTTATGTTGTTATATAAAATATTGTGCAAATATTTTTTTTATGAATAATAATTAGAACAAAGGATTTTTTTCTTTATATAAATATATATATCTTAATTTATGTATTGTAAAATGTCTCGATATTATCCACTAACTTTTTTCAATGACAAGTCGTTTAAATATGTTATAATTTATTTTTAAAAGGTCTCTTTTTTTTTTTTTTTTAAATAAATCTAATAAAAATCCATAAATGCAGCATTGCTCATAAGTTGCAATTTTTGAAAAAATTACATCTTTATTCTGTTATATCTCACCTTGCCTTCAAATAATAGACTAATTCAGATTCTATCTTACCTTTGAACTGACTGAGCACTGCTAAATATCCAAATTGAATCATTAATTGGAATTATAAGTGTTGTGCATCATTATAAAAATCACATTTAATTTTATTCAATTTAAGTTTTAAAATTCATACATGTTAGGTTTTGAAAAAAAAAAACTGATTGGCATTGAATTCATTATTTTTTATTCATTTAAAAAAAAAACAACTTTGGCATCCCTGGGAGCAATTGAAAACCTAGATGCCTTAAGTGGGATTTGTGCAAATAGGTATTTTCAGCTTTGACATCAACTTATATGACCAACAGTGAGAAATATTAACCAATGATTTTCCCTTATGAACAAATACATATATTTCATTAAAAATAATGTTATATTTTTCTCTTTTTTGGCTAAATTTTCTTTGGAATTGAACAAAATAATAATTATAATTAACTGAAGGTTCATGAAAATTTTCATCTGATCAAACAGATCAAAAGTAAAAAAAATTTGGAGAAGCCATGAAGCAAAAAAAAAAGGTGTTTAAAAAAATATTTACATTTGGATTTTAAAAACCCTTCAAAATTATTATGCATGTATAATTCTAAAAAATAAACAAAATAGCCTCAACCATGATCTAGTTGAGCTATTTTGTATGTTTGATATCCCTCTTTAAAGATGTATATTTTAAAACTATTAGAAAATGCTTACTTAAGTCTACTGAACAAGACAACTTAATAGAAAAGAATATATATTCAATATAATGTCCCATTTTAGTGCCTATTTCATTTTGGTGTTTGGGATGTCTTGCTGCCTCATTTATGAACCATTTCTGGTTCCACTATATCCAAGATTTCAATAACCTATACTTTTAAATATTTAAAAAAGTAGAAATTTGCAAAACTGAATTAATATAGTACATGTGCGTGCTTTCCTATATGAGCCTTGCCATAAATCATCACTCAGCTATTTCCTCATTCATGCACTCTATCAGTCATACAGATCCTCTCTATTTTTCCATCTATTACATTACTGTACTTTTCATAACTAATGCAGTTAATTACATTCTTGATGCCATAATGTGTGTATTTTTAAAGTATATTGTTAACATAGGCATAATTGCAAAGAAATCAAGTCATATATCACATGACCTAATTTTATAATCTTGTATTACAAATGTTATAGAATTTGCTATTAATCACACTTGCTAGTATTCAATGGAAGATTTGGAATCAAAGCAGGGAATAAAGTAGGAAATATTGTATTCAATATCAGCTTAAAAATAATTACATAATTGAATGGATTTATTGCTCGGAAGTTCATACAAAATTTAGCACTGAAAATACCACAGATAGAATCAATCTGAAAACCATATGCTCCAGAATTGTGCTATACCATGAAGAGCATAATTTAATTTTTTTGTTTTAAATCTTGCAATTATATTTTCAGTTGTTATTATTATAAACCTATTTATTTAAATTATGACAGAAATTTGCTACTTTCTTCTTTTGTGTGTTATAATTTAATGATGTATTCTTTTTAATTTTTAAATAATTAAAGATTTTCACACAAACCACCATGCACCACTCTATCTCATATCAGTGATACACTTGAACACATATATATCAAAAAGATAAAATTACCAATCTATGTATTTCATGCTAAGCCAGCAATCATCAGTTATTCCAGATTATTATCTCTACACATATATGCAATAAGTGCTCATATATATATTAAGATAACCAATCTTCATATTTTAATGGATAGGCTTCAATCCACTCCACACTCCAACCATACATCCAATTGAAAATCTGATGATGAAATGCTCAAAGGCCACCCTGAGGCTGAGATTCTTGTCACACTCACATTGACCTAAAGTCAATCTGAAATCTCATGTACAGAACCTAATCTATTTAATACATATACAAGGGATGGGTGCAGACATCTCTACTATGTAATAACTGAAAAACAGGCATATTATATACCTGTATCAATATATGTAATATATAGGGTATATGAGCACAGACTTTCACATGACCCACCACTCACCACTCTATCTCATATAACTGATATCCTTGATCACATATATGTCGAAAAGATAAATAATTACCAATATATGTATTTCATGCAATCAATGAAGATTGGATATATATCTGAGCACTTATTGCATGTATGTGTAGAGATGATAATCTGGACCAACTGATGATTGCTGATTTATCATGAAAATATATATATATTGGTGATTATTTATCTTTTTGACACGTATGTGTTCAAGTGTATCAGTGAGTGATATGAGATAGAGCGGTGAGTTGTGGATCGTGTGAAAGTCTGTGCTCATGTACCCATATATTGATACAGGTATATAATACGCCTGTATTTCAGTTATTACATAGTAGAGATGTCTGCCCATCTCTTGTATAAGTATCAAATGAATTATGTCCTGTACATGAGGGGTCAGACTGACTTTAGGTCAACATGGATGTGATAAGAATCTCGGCCTCAGGATGGCCTTTGAGCATTCCATCATCAGATTTTCAAATGGATGTATGGTTGAAGAGTTGGAGTGTGGAGTGGATTGAAGCCTGTCCATTAAAATATAAAGATTGGCTATCTTAATATATATATATGAGCACTTATTGCATGTATGTGTAGAGATGATAATCTGGACCAACTGATGATTGCTGATTTATCATGAAAATATATATATATTGGTGATTATTTATCTTTTTGACACGTATGTGTTCAAGTGTATCAGTGAGTGATATGAGATAGAGCGGTGAGTTGTGGATCGTGTGAAAGTCTGTGCTCATGTACCCATATATTGATACAGGTATATAATACGCCTGTATTTCAGTTATTACATAGTAGAGATGTCTGCCCATCTCTTGTATAAGTATCAAATGAATTATGTCCTGTACATGAGGGGGCAGACTGACTTTAGGTCAACATGGATGTGATAAGAATCTCAGCCTCAGGATGGCCTTTGAGCATTCCATCATCAGATTTTCAAATGGATGTATGGTTGAAGAGTTGGAGTGTGGAGTGGATTGAAGCCTGTCCATTAAAATATAAAGATTGGCTATCTTAATATATATATATGAGCACTTATTGCATATATGTGTAGAGATGATAATCTGGAGAAACTGATGATTGCTGGTTTAGCATGTAATACGTATATTTGTGATTATTTATCTTTTCGACATATATGTGTTGAAGTGTAACAGTGATATGAGATAGTGGTGAGTGGTGGATCGTGTGAAAGTATGTGCTCATATACCCTATATATTACATATATTGATACAGGTATATAATAAGCCTGTATTTCAGTTATTAAATAATTAAAGTTAAATTTTAATAAATTTCTTTCATCCAATTCTTCTTTTATTTTTTTATAAAATAAAACTATGTGTTTAATATAATAATTCCAAAAATTTAAGAAAGAATATTATTTATAAATTAAAATTTCTCTGAAGATAAACAACTGAATCCTTTGAAAATAAAGTTGAATCATTATTGTTTATATTCATAAATATAAAAGTTTCGTAATAATTTTTATGAAGGCTGTTTTATACAAATGTAAAAAGATCTGTGAGAAAGCAAATTTGTTGTCTCTAAAATGTATCTTGGCAAAGGATACTCTAATCATACAAAAATAACATGCTTGATTATTTATTTATTTAATTATACTTTCTCAACATTCTTTACATTAGAATTCTATGTTGCATAAACAGTGATACGAATGAATAAGAATTTTTATACTTATTTATTATTTGAAACATTAGATAGAAATAGTTTCAATACTAACATTAAGCTCAGTAAAATTTATGTTGTAGCTATAAATATTGAAATGTCAAAATAAATTGAATAAGATCTGAGTTAAATATATACAAGGTGTTAATCTATCAACTTGAGATTCCATTTATAAACCAGTTAGAATTTTAAAGCCAAGATATCCTTTGAAGAATAAGTCATAAATTGTTCAGCCATTTATATACCAGGCTCAATCTTATATAATTTTGTCACTCCATGTTAGCAATTTTGTCACTCCATGTTAGCACATTATCTATGTAATGAAGCCAATTATTATAGCCACTTTGGGCACAATTTATGAAGTAGTAAAATATTTATATAGTATCACAAATAAGTATATAAAGAACATTATGAATATAATAGCTAACGTAAAGAATTAAATGCTCTTCATGACACTAAAGTGAGCACATATATATCCATACGAATTTGACATGAACATTTAGTACTTTTGATTGTGATTAGGCCATGTACTCTGATTAGTACAAAGTCATTTAAATAATTTCCTCAATGACCCAGATTATATTTTGCCATCATTCCCAAGACTGAAACTATTTTTCTGGTAGTTGACTTAAAAGTCATTTTAAATTTACTAGTATTATTTATAATAGATATAAGTAATATATTTTGAAGGTGGTATTGCATCTAAAAGATTACTGGTGTAATAAAATGGTTCTAATTAGATTTTGGTAATAAAACAGACAATAATTTGTTAGCATTGCTGACAACTATCTAACGATTTATCTTGAATGAGAATGAAACAGACATAAGATGATCAATGGGATCAAACTTTATTTTAAATAACAACAACAATTTTATTAATTTCATTCAATTAATAACTATTGTTCATGGTTAAAAGTATATAATATGCAAATTTAGCCTAGTATATACAATAGACTTTAAATTATTTTCAATTCAAAAGTCAATTTAGACTTAGACTAGACAATTTAATCTCTAGCCCATATCTATAAATTTTATAGCTCCATGTCTCTGACACATGCAATTTATTTTCTTTAATAACAACAATATTATTATCACTATCATCATTATGAACAGTTGTGAAATGTGAATTCACCTAGCAATATTTAAACAAATGCCAATCACTACTTTTGAATTGTTACAAAGCTAAAATTTATTTAAACACAAGTAGTTTTTTAAAAAAAAATATTTCATGCAGTTCTACAATTTAATTAAAAAAGAGATAATTTATTTATATATTTACTAATTAAGAATTTTAAAAAAATACTTGTCAGACTTCAAAAAAATTGAATTACAGTATATACCAATATCTTGTGCTGGTTCAGACATTTTTGAAGTAAAATTAATCTGATCTTATAAACTTTTCAACCACACACTATCATCATCATCATCATCATCATCATCATAATCATGTTATTTGTAATATGCAAGCTATCTATAAGTCATGTGACATCTGACTTGTTACTATTACTATTAATAATAATAATATAAGCAAAAGTACTCATGTTGAATTTTTTTTTTCTAAAAGCCGCAAACTATTTATTTCATTTTTATTTATAAACAGTAAGAGATATATTTTTTTGTTATAAGAAAAAGACCTTTTTTTTTTTTTTCGTTTAAATTGTAATAATAAATGAAAGTTCCCAAATTTATTATGTGTAATTTAGAATAAAATTCATGGGGAAAAAAGTTGCGAGAGATGAAAGTTTATTTGTTCTTTAATTTTGATGTTTAGAAAGTGTTTAGAAAGAAAGCTTTCATTTTGCAGTACATTAATAACAGTTAAAAATGATAATGATAATTTGAACATCTACTATATTTGTAATAGTCTTTTGCTAACAATTTCATTTATTTATTGCAATACGAATTATCTGATAATTTTCTATTAGCATCAAATGTATGGCTTTTTCCATCTATAAAATGGCTTTTGATATAATTTGTAACTTATGTATAACAAACAAAAAACATTTTTACACATGATTATTCTCTCTTTTTCTATAAATTAAGAACAAATTTAATCTCCTCCAATAATTCATTAAGCAAGGTTTTTAACATCAAGTTTTTTGATTGACAACAATCAGACAAGAACTGTGTTATCACTTATAATAGTTATATGGATAGCGATATATATGGCAATTTTTTTGAAAACAAATATTGTTATACTGTTCAACAATTCCATAAATAATGCTGGGGGAGGGGTAGTATGATAAAATTAAGATAACTGTCAAAAATATTAAGAATTACAATATTCCAGGAATTTTTTAATTAATAAGATTTCACTATAACCTAAATGAAAGGTAAATTTATTGCCACAAAATTATCAGTTAAAACTTACTTCTTGTGCAGTAACATAATTATGTATTTACATTGACTAAATATGCAAAAAAAATTATGTTGAGAAATATGAAAGAAAAATAATTGATAAATGAAATACATTGACGACTTCAGTCCTATTATGTTATATTTTAACACCTTGTGTTTACTATGAAGCATGTTGTTTTTATTTTTGTTATGATAATTTATTTAGCATCACATGATCACCATCTCTTATACTAGCACATAATTGTTTATAAACAAGGCAAAACTCTCTATACAGTAGTGCCACCCTGTGCCAACCAGAGTAATCAATGGATGCCAGAAGGCTTGTGCATAAAATCCCTATCTAATGCCTACTCATCCAATATCCCCAGACTAGTTTCTGGTTTGTGGCCTTCATCAGTGAGGAGCTTTGGATCTGAGAGCACTGCATCTAGATCTTAGTATCTAATGCAACCCTCCAGCAACCATCTTTTATCTCTAACTATAAAACTATGAGAATGAAATTTGGAAAAAACCAAAAATATTTTCAATCTAAGCTCAATAGCATATAGTCATATGGGTCTGAACTCAGTTCAGTATCCATACATTTTATTGTCTTTGGCTCTTTAATAACCATAGTCACCATTATCCTATTAGGCAGGATTGGTGTTAAACCATTAAGCATCACATGATCACCATCTCTTATACTAGCACATAATTGTTTATAAACAAGACAAAACTCTCCATACAGTAGTGTTACCCTGTGCCAATCAGAGTAATCAATGGATTCCAGAAGGCTTGTGCACAAAATCTCTGTCTAATTCCTACTCATCTAATATCCCCAGACTAGTTTCTGGCTTGTGACCTTTGTCAGTGAGTAGCTTTGGATCTGAGAGCACTGCATCTAGATCTCAGGATCTCTCTACTTAACTATAAAACTATGAGATTGAAAACACAAAAATATTTTTAATCTAAGCTCAATAGCCTATATAGTCATATAGGTCTGAACTCAGTTCCTAAGATCTAGATGCAGTGCTCTCAGATCCAAAGCTCCTTACTGACGAAGGCCACAAGTCAGAAACTAGTCTGGGGATATTGGATGAGTAGGCATAAGATAGGGATTTTATGCACAAGCCTTCTGGCACTACTGTATGGAGAGTTTTGCCTTGTTTATAAATTTATTTACATAATAAACTCACATTAAAAAAAAAACTGAAAATACTTTTATCAACAAAAGTCTCCTTATAAATGAAACTTATGAAAGGATCTTAAAAAAACACAATTTAAAGGTAATACTATTGGTTCAACAAATTGCATTTTTCCTGACTGCTAATTGATTCTGAGATAAAATGATTTTCATTCACAAGTAGTATCAATAAAATTAGATCCAAAAAATATTTTAAATACAAGTATATTTTATATAACTGGAGTCTAGAGGTAATATAGGGAATATGAACACAGACTGTGTTGTCATGTATATCAGTTGTATGAGATAGAGTGGATGGCTGAAGGAAGCTTAAAATTCCATGTTCAAATCTCTATATTACATCCAAAAATATAGTAACAACATATATTTTGTTGATATATTCTGAATGAACATAATTTTTATTAGAGATCTATTTAAAAGAATACTCTCTTTTACACGTATTTTGGTGAGATGAGTTTGTAATTGACATGATGTAAAGTAACTTGCTGTAAACAAAAGTCCTCTTTGCAAATGTCTACGAAAAATATAATTTTAAAAAAACTCTGGTTGGAGATTTGAATTGAAATTCCGGATGCTATAAAAGCCATATAACTATGCTAGCACTAGCTTAGCTACAAAAAGGGTATTCTAAGTTAGACCGTTTTTGAAACCATAATCGTCAGAAAGTGGAGTGAAAATAGCATTGCTGTAACGGAGTGACGCTATCATAATCAGAATACATGTTACGATCATTCTGCAAGGCTTATCTGTAAAAAAAAAAAAAACATCTTCCAATCAATCAATATAAAAAAAAATTAGATTATTTTCCACAAACAGACGGGGAAGGGGTATATTTTATATTTCCAATAAAGAACCAAATATTTTTGTAACAGACATATGTTTTTGTATATAGTACGCCAATGATTTAAAATAAATTATTGTTTTTTAAATTTCTTTTACACCCGTGTTCATTTGCTTAAAAAAAGAAAAAATAATTGAAGACACTCTTTTTTTATAAATTCCCTTATTTAGATATGAAATTTGCATTAATATTATGCCTATCAGTATAAACACTTTTTTTAAAAATTGCAAAGATCAACTGTTATGTAAATTAAACTATAATGTGCTGCCATCTATTATAAAAATATAATATTCTTCTTGAAAAAAAAAAAAATAAATACAAAAATTTTCAACTGAAAAATGAATTTTCTAGTATAAAGGAAATCATCTAAGTAGTTATTGCTGAATAACAGAGAAAAAAACGCCTTAATAATTGTTTGATAATATTTCTAGGAATACAATAACTTTTAAAATAAATAAAAATAAAATCTAAGAATCAAAATAATTATATTGGGAGAACACAAAATCATTTTATTATATTTTTTTATTTATATAGACTGTACTTTTTTAAATAAGTGCAGTACTATATTATCATAATAATATATAATATAGAGATACAAATAAGAGAATAATTGATAGTATGTTTCAAAGGGTTTTATTAGTATAAGCAATATTGTGTATAATCATAAAAAAAACCTTACCAAATAATCGTAAAGATCCGTAATATAATTTTATATAGCTTCAGAAAAACTATATGCAGGTGCTCACAATGTACATACTGAAGCATTGTTGTTTTTACCCTATGCCATGGGTGAGAAAATAGTGGCCTGTGGGCCACATGCGGCCCGCTAAGAGTTTTTTTGCGACCTGCCAAGATAGTCAGAAAAATCCACCTTGAAACGAGTTTCCTCCCTATGCATGACCGAAGATTCGTTTTGTATTTTACACTAAGACAGCCATGTCAATATGCATGCACAGTGCACAGGGATTTTCTGGTTGATATCGTTAACTTCAATTTTGTCTTTGCAACAGCAAATATATAAATTTCCAACTTTAACGAAACCATGAACCTTCTGAAAAAACGTAAAATCAGTGATAAATGTTGTGTGTTTAGTGAAGAATGGTCAAGCAAATATTTATTTGGTAATACAGGGAATAGAAAAGTGTTTATTGTGTCATGAAAAAAGGTGTGGCCCTCCGCTAACCTCCACTTCCACAAAGTGGCCCCAAGCCAAAAAAATTATGCACTCCTGCCCTAAACTATTAGTCCTATGGGAGAATGGTTGACTGAAAAGTATAAGGTTCCTGAATCAATTCTCAAAAAAAGGGAGATGGATTATCAGGCTAGCCAATAGAGTACTTGAAAAATTACTTGACTTGTGGACTAAGTGGCCATTTTAAAAAAAACTGGGGAGGGAAAAAACTATAACTAAAACTTAAAAAATAAAAATGGATGAAAAATATCCAGAAGTACTGTGTAGAAAAGGAAAAAATTAAGAAATTACAAATTTCATAATTATGATTTTAATTTGAAATTCATACTTTAAAAAACTCATTGAATCTGTAATCAAAAGGGATTTTGATGGTTACATATGATTTCTCTGTAAATAAAAAAAATCTTCAAAATCAAATAATATGGTGACTAGTTTCTTCAAATGATGCAATAATAATTGAGAAAAAAAACTCAATTCAGACAACCTGTGATTAATTTATCAACCATGCCTAAACAAGAGTATAATATGTAGAATATGATATTGCTCATTAAAAATTAGGCTTTCTAACATAAGGTTGTGCTTGTTCATTAATGAGCGAGTATTTTTCCAATACACACAAATCTTTTTTCTCTTTGTTATATGCACTTTCTTTCAAACTTTCTTCTTCTTTTTTAACCTTTTTATTTCCAATCATTTTTGTTCTCACAGGGTCATCAAGAGTTTCTCATACCATGGCCATATCTCAATATTAGCTGTAGTAAGTGAATTATATATTTGTGCATTGAAATATATTTCTTTCTTTTAATGTTCAGTTTACTTTCATAAAAATAATTGTTTGATAAAGAGTGGCTTACACACATTTTTTCTTTTTCTGTAAGTAAGCACAATCAGTAAATATAGCTACATTAATAATAAGATAAAAAGAAATATATTCAGTAGATTGGTAGTTCTTAATGATAATGTTGTTTCAAACAACCCTATCAATAATTTAGAGTTAGAAGTTTAAATCTGGAATTGTATTTAGGAATCCCTCTATTCACAAATGGAAATAAATGTTGAAAAGTGTTTAAAGTGACCTGTTTTAAATAGCAAGATTAATATAGTTAAATAATTTTTCATTTAACTGTAACAAGTGTAATTTAAATAATGGTAATACTAACAAAGTAGGTAGTAGTGGTTGTAATAAATATCTTCATTTATTTTTTTGAACAATACAGATACATGGAATGAGTAAGCTTGCTATGGATTCTTCAAAACCTGAGCATAGGGCAGTGAAGGTAGCTAAAATGTTGTCAGTGATTAAATAATAATTGATTAAATTTTTATATTTGCTCAACATGGAAGTTCAATGAGTGAAAGGCACAGTGTTGAATTTGATGTGAGGTATAACTCAATATCTTATATTATTATAATTATCACATGGATTAATAAAAAACCACTATTATCGAAAATTATTGAATTTGTATTCATTTTTCAATGATTAAACTCCAGCATTGGATTAGTTAAGGTTCAAAAAAGAATTTTTTTTTCTATTATTGGATAGTATTATTGCATCAATATAAATAAAAAATAGTTAATTATAAATTACTCATTGAAAATAATGTTTCACACCATACGTGGACTGACTATTGTGAGCCCTTTATTTAGACAAAAAAAAAAACAGATTCTGATGGCTTATGCTATAACTTCAAATTAGAATGTTTACGATTCCATATTACACAAGTTCTTACAATCACATATTTGTGAATATCATAGGTTAACAAGCTCTAAGTTTAAAATATTACAGGTAATGTTAAAATTATTGATAAAAAAAGATTTGATAATCATTCTTTAAAAACAATTTCTACTCAAGTGAAATTTAAACAGCTATTAAACATCAAAAATGCCAATTTGGAATTTTTAAACTAATCTAATTACTGACATCTAGACTTTAAGAAGTGTGTTGTGGAATAAGTGCACCTTTTCTTGCCCTTAATAAAGTTATTTTGCAATGTCTATTTATCAGTGACTAAATTAAAAGAAAACAAGAAATGCATTCTCTCCTTAACTGAATAACAAAATGAATGCAGAACTCTGTAAACAAAAAATTTATATGAGCAATCTTGAAATTTTTTAGGATTATATAAATCCAAGAAAATGTGTTATCTTATTTTAAAGCCATTGCTTTACAAAAATAATTGAAAAAGATTATCATGGAATATCATCATCATCCAGATCAGAAAAATTACTTTGACATTTATTTCAATCTTTTTCCATTCATTATTGTGAAAAGAACAATAGAAACATCTTCAAAATAAGATGGTATATTCTCTTAGGTATATACAATCCTAAAAAATTAAAACCACTTTGAAACGAACATAATAGCATCATATTTAATAACTTTTCCAAGAATCCCATCAGGATATAGTATGGATGGACTCATAATTAAATGCAGTCATCAGAATTTGTAAATCATTATTCAACATTTGATCAAAATACTAATCTGTTCCAAATATTCTTATTGTATTATCATATAAAAAATTACATACCCTAATTTAATACGATACCATTTTTAAGGTCCATATGCTTCATTTAATGCTTTAAAAAAAAGATATAAGCTGGCCACTTTGATCGGTTTCAATTTACCAATCCTTTTTATGTCTATGATTTGTCAATCAATCTGTGTCATATCTGCATTTAGCAATGATTTATCCAAGTCCTATTTTTTTCCCTGAATAACATTTATGATAAACAATATATGTGTTGGTATAAAAATTCAATTAAAAAATTCCCACAGAGCTAATGCTATATTTCCAATTAGTTTAGAATCTAATTCACTATTCCTACTTACATAAGTATTATGTTCCTAAAAAGAAGAAAAAAGACCTTTTAATGGTGTCAATTCTGTAATTCTATTCAACAAATAATAACAGTTTGGTTTATCATTGATATTCTTCGATTTGAATTCCAACAGAAACGGTGTAGTTGTGTTGGAGTAATCACTATGGTACAATTTAGTGAGTCAATATAGCCAGTTAAAATATATATTAGAAAGAATTCAGATTAAAATAGTGCATATATTGTCAGAAAAAATTTATCTAAACTGGATTATATAGCTCATCATGGAAAATTTAGCTTTCCAAGAGAACCAACACATCATAAGAGTATTCAGACTAACTACTATGCAAACAGTTTACCAAAGCCAGTATAACATTATGTTTTTTAAGTAAACATATCTGCTCAAATTATCCTCATTAACAATCATTTTACTAAAGTATCTATTAGATGCTTATGCAAAAATGTATTAATGCAAGTAATTAATTGTATACTTCATACAATAGATTATATTATTATGTGTAGATATGCATCACAGATAAAATCATAGATAAACAATGGAGTTAAAAGGTTGAGCTACCAATCATCAGAAAGTTGTGCATAACCTATACAATTATAACTGAATGGGTGATTTTTTATTTATTTCTGTTATACTTGTTGCATGATTAATGATAAACATAAGCTTGTATAAATATGATTAATATATATTTATTAATATAAACAAGTATAAAATGTGTACTTACAATAAATACACTGTTATACTCCTGCCTGTTATCTTTGATGAAGTATAGCTTAGGAAAAGACTTCAGGTACCCTTACAAATTTACCTACAATTTCCAGTTAAATTGTGAAAGCCTGCCTCTTGAATAGATATGGTGACACTTCTAGATGTACTATGACAACTTGCCTGATGTCTGATTTAGATTCTAGAAGCTTCTGGCCCTGAACATAAACTTGTCTCACTGTATTAATCATATAGTGGACAACCAGCATACTGTAGTTCAGCTTTGACAGTTAATTGTCTAATCCCACCTCCAAATGGATTGACTATTTATGGCCAGATCCCCATCTATAATGGAAATAATCATATTCACTGAGCATCATCAGCTATTGGCCCATTCTTGCCAATGGATGTACAACATCCATTTGTATATCCATTGGTCTGTGGTGATGAGTGTTAAATCTGATCAAGATAAAATGAAATCTGGACTAATCCATTATTTGAAGACACAGCGAGATATAACAACTTCATATCAATTTAGAAATTGTTATTGTAGCAGTAGCTAGTAAAAGCTCTTAAAATATTAGCTATCATTGTAGGGAATTTTTATATATCAATTCAGAAAGTTTTGAGTAACACCAGTCTGATCTATTATTTTAGCAATTGATATGTGAACTCTAACATTTAGCTTTTTCATAGACTTAATTGTAATTTATGTTGGCTAATAGAACATTATTAACAAATATACATAGAGAGTTACTCAACATTGGTGTATAATTTCCTGAAGCTTGCGTCTGCACAATGCTCTTCTATTACTCATATCAATATAGTCAAATACTAACGAAATTTCAGCTTAAGTGAACAATGTATAAATGTTGATGGTAGCAATAATATAATTTCATATTCTTTGACAGTTTCTATTATGTAAATAATTAAACAGATAAGTGCCGACATATCCACAGCGTTAAACATTGCATATTTTCTAACCTCAAGACTGTTTTGATAAAGTCAAAATTTGACTATAAACCATTATAACGTAATATTATTATATTTATTTTTTCTTCTACAAAAATATCAGTTTTTCAATTTTCATAGAGAAATTATTAAGGCATGTTTATATATTTGTTCAGAAATTATTTAAATATTTTAATATTCTTTAAATATAATAATGTATTTAGTAATAAAACACATATAAAAAAAAATATTTCAAAAGCAATCTTAAAATAATAATCTTAAAGGAACTGTAATGAGGTATTAATCCAGGAAGGAGTTATAGGCTCAGGAAATTACTTTTTGAACAACAGTCAAGCATTTAAAAAGATTGCTTTGAGAAATTAAAAAAACTTAATAGGAAATAGTAACTTTTGCTTATATATATAAACTGTTTGATATTCTGTTTTTTGTTGAATCTGTAACAGTGATTGAGAACTATTTCTTTTTATTATTTTATTTAATTAGATTGAAAATAAAATTAACTTTTCTGTTGTTGTTGTTGTTTTTTAAAAAATTAAACAGTTAACTTTAAATAATTATTCCTACAATTTTGAATACAGATAATTATTTTTCTCACTCCTTTATTAAACACTTTAACTACAGATTTACACGTCCAATAATGCGTTTTACATCAAATCAGAAAAACTTTAAAAGTAGCATAGAAAATTGAAAAATGGTTTAGGAATCTCATTAAATCAATAGATAGCACACTTTTATATCATCGTGATATTTTGAATTAATAAGAAACTATTTTGATCATTTTCTGAACAATAAATGAAGAATTTAGACGATAGCACTTAATAATGGCATCCCTTCTAACCACTCAGATTTGGATGGAATATCAGGCTTAACGAGATTTTAAAACAAATACCAAAACTTTAAAGTATTTATAATAGTAAAAAAAACAATACAAATGGTTATTAGAAAAAAAAATGTTAAGTTTCACAGTTTTTAATTACTAAGATTCTCAATTTCTCTTAGACAACTATTTTGCCGGATTAAAAATGTTTTGTAATTACTAAATGGCAGATAAGGTAAATTTGTTATTAGCATAAAAGTGATTCTATTTGTGCACTTTTTCATTTTGTATAACATTTTCACCTTGTGTAATTCTAGATTTTTCTAACTATATATGTAAACTTAATCTGCGAATGATGGTTCTTCATATAAGTATACATACAATCATTTTGTCTCAATCGCTTCAATTAGACCATTCACCAATAGCCTTTCATCATTGCTATGCATTTGTTTATGCAAATTAGATAAACTTGGTTTACATCCTTCAATAAATATGCAAATAATCATCAATCATTCTTTATTAGATTAAAAAATCATCGTTTTATTTTTAACTTTAGATACAGACTATAAATTTTATTAAAAATTGAACAGTATTACTTTTTATAAACATAAAAAAACAGGCACAACTCACTATATATATTGCCACACACAGCAAGCTAGAGTAATCAATGGATGCCAGAAGGCTTGTGCATAAAATCCCCATCTAGTGCCTACTCATCTAATATTCCCAGACTAGTTTGTGGCTTATGACCTTTGTCAGAGAGGAGCCTTGGATCTGAGAGCACTGCATCTAGATCTTAGAATCTAATGCAACCCTCCAGCAACCACCTTTTATTTCCATTTAACTACAAAACTATGAGTCTTAAACTGAAAACACCTTAATGTTTTCAATCCAAGCCCATTAGCTTATATAGTCATATATGTCTGAACCCAGTTTAGTATCCATACATTTTGATGTCTTTGGTTCTTTAATAACCATAGCCACCACTACCCTATTAGGCAGGATTGGTTTTAAGCCACTAAACATCACATGATCACCTCTTATGCTTGTGTATAACTGTTATTAAAACAGAAACTAATCTGGGGATATTGGATGAGTAGGCACTAGATGGGGATTTTATGCACGTATTCTGGCTCCATTGATTACTCTAGCTTGTGTGTGGCCATATATAGTGAGTTGTGCCTGTTTAACAACAGTTATACCCAAGCATAAGAGGAGGTGATCATGTGATATTTATTGGCTTAAAACCAATCCTGCCTAATAGGATAGTGGTGGCTATGATTATTAAAGTACCAAAGACACCAAAATGTATGGGTACTGAACTGGGTTCAGACCCATATGACTATATAAGCTAATGGGCTTGGATTGAAAACATTAAGGTGTTTTTTGTAGTTAAATGGAGATAAAAGGTGGTTGCTGGAGGGTTGCATTAGATCCTTAAGATATAGATGCAGTGCTCTCAGATCCAAGGCTCCTCACTGACGAAGGCCATAAGCCAGAAACTAGTCTGGGGATATTGGATGAGTAGGCACTAGATGAAGTTTTTATGCACAAGCTTTCTGGCATCCATTGATTACTCTAGCTTGCTGTGTGGGGCAATATATATAGTGAGTTTGTGCCTGTTTTAACAACAGTTATACACAAGCATAAGAGGGGGTGATCATGTGATTTTTATAAACTTGCGTGAGAATTTTTATTTTTAATCAATTTCTTCACTACATTTACGTGCACAAACTTACATCTTAAAAAAATTTCTATTATAGTTTCTATATTTCAAACTTTGTTGTAAATACATTGAAAGGGAAATATGTTAATGATTTCTAATATACACTTTGACTCTGGTTAACTTGGCAACAGAAGGACCTAATTGAATCAAATGTGTTAACATATTTTCCCCCAATAATTACAACTATCTGTTTAAAATAGTAATGAAAGGAGTGATTTCTTTATATACAAATAATACAGCAGCAGAGACAATTTTAAAATAATATTTATAGTTGGCTTTGAAATTATCATATAGAGATATAAATTATTCAGCTACATGAATAATTAATTGCTTTAAAAACTAACATATATAACTTGATACCAAAATGAATCAAACAGTTCCTGGCTGACTCATAAAATTAATTGTCATATTATTTAATAATTTGGCAGTAAAAAATTAAATGAAATAAACAATTAATAGGTGCCTTGAAACCTAGTATAAAGAAATTTTTTTTTAAACTGTTACTTTAAATATTTTGATACACTAAACAATATTAATCAACAATTCTTTGTAATATTAAAAATTATAAACTTTAAATAAACTTGTGATGCAACTTTCTAAATAATTTCACTGATTGTCTGCAAAAAAAAAAAACAGGATATTTTGAAATAAGCATTCACTATAAATTAATTTAGACAAATACATCTACATCCCGCTTAGCACTTGATTTTCTGTCGATTCACAATAGCGATCATCATCAATTTGTATCGATTATTTTGATTTACAATTGATTATCGATTATAACAATCAAAAACAATTTTCAAAAAAATTTTGGAGCCATTTTATAAGACTGATAATATTATCGAATAGTTATTAAAGCTATAACATCCAAAAGCAAAATAGCGACTTTCATACCGAAATTGTACATTACAGAGTTTATTCATAATACACAATACAGTACACAATATTACAGTGCTGTATATATTCTGATTATAAACTTAAAATACGATTAATGAATGTACAATATAATATATTGTTTAATTTTCATCTAGAGTCCTTGCAAAACAATCAGAACTTCATTACTGACATATCCAAAATAAAGATTTTCATCGTTAATAATTACAATCCCCCAGTGTTTCATTCAATAGAATAAATAATCAAAATCATATTTTGATGACATACAACAATCAAGTACATTGATACAGTATTAAATTTTAAGAGATGTGTGTTGTTTAAAATTGTACACTGTATTTACTCATTTTTATGAATTAAAATTCTTATGAACAATACTCGACTTGCAGCAAAAATTATAATTATCATATTGTAATTAAGTTATCATGTTATTTAGAAAAAAAATGATTCCATGAATTACACAAGTAATAATGAATTTTATATAATGAACTTTATATGATCAAAAATTACTAAATCTAAATTCAAAATAACACTTAATCTACTTGCCCCAATAACAAATGCTATCCCTAATGTGTAGAAATGAAAAAAAATTGAAAACTTCATTCAGCATAAAACTAAAATAAATTTTATTCATATACTATTAATATTTAATTTTTAATTGTGTACAATGTAAATATTAGTTAAAATATTGAGTCAATCAATTTTAGATTAAAATCTTTATAAATGTTAATTTCAATCAAATTGAAACTATTAGTAAATACATTTGTGGTTAAAAAGATGTGAGCATAATTTCATGTAGTTAATAATTATTTTTTATGATGAAAATGCAATACAATAAATTCGATTAAGTTAAATAATTT
>JAQFVV010000144.1:109153-268686 GCA_028023455.1 Epiperipatus broadwayi | reverse complement strand
CGATTAAGTTAAATAATTTTACTTTTGGGAAATGTATGTAATAAAGCACAAGTGCGTGTGCATGCGCTAACTGCTCCCAAAAGCTGTTAATACAAATACAAATAGCTAACTAAAAATATTAAAACAGCTGAGCGCTTTCAAAGGATCTTGCCTTCATAATCATAGCTTGCTTACATTTAAATTTATGCAAATATGCTAATTCTATCTTTTTGATAGAGAAAAACACGTGTCCTTCTTGTTTATGGCATCGCTGTCGCGAGAGATAAATAAAGCCATCGCTGTCGCGAGAGATAAATAAAGCCTCTTTGATCTTTCTTTTGAGGTCACGTCTCTCTCTACATACGATGGTAGGATTGTCCGGAATGCACTCATGGTATGTAGAGAGAGACATGACCTCAAAAGAAAGATCAAAGAGGCTTTATTTATCTCTTGCGACAGTGATGCCATAAACAGGAAGGACACGTGTTTTTCTCTATCAAAAAGATGGAATTAGCATATTTGCATAAATTTAAATGTAAGCAAGCTATGATTATGAAGGCAAGATCCTTTGAAAGCGCTCAGCTGTTGTGCTTTAATACAATAAATTGAAAAAAAGATTCATATCTTCAATATCTATTTAAATAGTTTGTATCTCTGCCTTCACAAGTAGTGCACTATTCGAAAAAATTCTACGTCATTTCAAAAAAAATGCCAACATAGTGTATTCATACATAAGTTTCTGTTTACTTAGATCTGCATAGTAAATATTGTTTTAAAAAAGCCTTAAATATTGATTACAATATGAAAACACAGAATGCATTAGATATATTTGTTTGGGTTTTTTTTGCTTTTATAATGTGTTAGATTTTTTTTTTTCAAATTAACTGTATGATTACAATTCTGTAATGTGCATTTCCATAATTTTGCTACTCACTTTTAATAAATAATAAGTCTCTACTGTTAACCATTGCTTTTTTAATTCTAAATAATTTTCATATAAACAGTATAAGATTATGAATTTTAAAAAAATAAAAATTCAGTATGGTCTTATTTTCACTATAATAGTTAACAATTTTGCGGAAGAATATATATGTCAACTTCAAGCTTATTTTCTCTTTCACAGCCCATTTTTTGTACATTTGTATAGTGAAATAACTTTTTTTTTTCTAATAATACCAAAAAACAAAATTTTTTTTATGTTTACAGTCACATATGCCTTCAAGTGGAATATCAAATCTAAAAATGCCTTAAAACAACTAATGAGATCTTATAATATGCTGTATGAAGAGAAAATCAAAGAAGCAAGTCAAACATTCATTTTACATTTTTTTCTAGAGATTATCTGCTAACAACACTTGGAGTTCCCCAAAAAACCCATAACTATTAAAGAATTTGAAAAATGATAAACTCTTTGAATGAGCAACTGGTGACTCAGAAAACTGAATGACAATGGATGCTGAATGGGATTTGAAAAATGATAAACTCTTTGAATGAGCAACTGGTGACTCAGAAAACTGAATGACAATGAATGCTGAATGGATAGATTATAAAAATAACTAAACTAAGTGTTTTTATTATCTTGCCTACATATATATTTTAATGCATATCTGCATAATATACATATTTACATATGCATATATTGTACATTAGGCATTTTTTTAACAACTACATATGTTATTTGTTAATATATTATTCATAATTTATAACAATTTTTATCCACAAGAATGAGCTAAATTTTTTCTCATAGAAAACCATTATAATCCATTACTTTTCACTCAATTTTCTTGCTTTACAATGAGTTTTGAGGGACCAATTGTCCTTACAAAGCAGTGAAAAAGTTTACTTAAAATAATTCCTAATATTCACATAAATTTTCTAAAATTAGTTGTCAGGATAACCTTCTTTTCTTTCAATTTAAAGTTGGAAGAAACCTTTCCTTAATTGTCATAACAAATTTCAAAATTTGTTGTGTCATAGCACAAATAATAATAAAAATAACATTAGAATGCAGAATTCTAAAAGAAAAAACAATTTTCTTCCATATTTTATAACTAGGCAAAATCAGAAACATCTAAAAAAATTCTAAATACTATCAATTCTAGTTGATTGAGGTAACTTATGTTTTTAAAGTAATCATTACTCTAATAATAATTCCCAACATCATTAAATCTATAAGTGGCCCCATCTTCATGAAACTTTGCTATGCAAATAATCACAAAAAACATGATATATTCTCCTAAAAAAATTACAAAAAACAACATTAGATAAACCACAAATATAATGGCAAAACCCCAGTAGAAATATATAACTATTTTCTTTTTTTTATAAAACTAAAAAACTTAGCCCAAAAAATTGTCTTCATAATGACTGAAAACAAATTAAAAATTGTTTACTCCCTTCCGAACAGGACTATACATGTAATGTATTGAAGCATTTAAGAGTGTTATAATAATAAAAATAAGAAAGAAAGGAAAACTTGATTTAAATCCAAGCATAATGAATTTTAAAATGTCTACTTATACATTACACTTTAAAAGGTATCGATAATGATGAATCACACAAAAAAAATTTTTTTTTCATACATGCTCCAATTCTTAATATATATATATATGCACAAACTTATTTAATGGAATTGAAGCTAAACTGTTTAATTATATACATAAATTGCAAATGCATATGAATAACATAATACATTGCAATGTACAAGCACTATCTTAGTGTACTAGCCCATATTCATAACTCCATATGCTTTTTTTATATGTATTTAAAAAGCGTCCATACAGCACACACATGATAAATTTCTGCATATATGTATATATAACAAACTTCAATTTCATGTGGGCTTAGCTATCATGAAAACTTCCTTCTGTCTGTATCTTAAAATTTACCATAAACTCTGAGAATAAAAGCATGACAGACTGATGATCAATTCAATTATCATAAACCTTTCATAGTAATGTGTTTATCATTATATAAAGACAATATATATAATCTGGCTATAGTTATTATTTATTTTTTATATTGGCATAATGAATATATATATATATGTTCCAGTATATGTTTTGAGATTTCAAAAAGAATCAATAGAAGAAAAAAAAATAGCCCATACATTGAAAACGATAGTCAAGTTATTTCATTACAGAGATCATTTATGTATATATATATATTGACATGGTCAAGACTTAAATATAAGAAGTCTAGATCAAGTATCTAATGCATGTACATTTATAATTTTAAAAAAATTTTATTAAGTACATGCAAATAGAAAAAAGTAGTAAAATAGAAAATTGGCAGAGAGAAAAATTAATAAATTGTTTAAATATTTTAATATTTCATATATTTTTTAAAAAAATTTATTTGTAAGATAATAATAATTAAATAGCAATTTTATGACAAATAATTCAGTTTAAAGAATAACTAATTTATCAAATGTTTTTTTTAATAGTTTTGTCTAGAATAAGTTCATATATATTGTAATTGTAATTTGACGATTATTGGTATGGGTTTAAACCCATATATATTGGTACATATACATATAACTTCATTACTAAATTATGCCTATATTATGAGATCTTCCATATGTGCATGTAAATAAATTGAATGGTTAATAAAATTTCAATAATAATACAAACCAATGTGATGATGATGATGATGATTTGTATTTATAATCACAAGTACTCCTATCAGTATTTTATTTGTTTTAGGTTTCAATCAAAAAAAAATTCCAGCCAACAAAGGGCTTCTCAACAGAGAAAGTTTACTGAGAATACCAATAAAATAATGATCACTATCACTGCCAATTATTATAGTGACATCCCAGCATATTCACCAGTGGTCTGCATGTTATCTCAGAGTTGTAGATGATTTACAAATTAGCATATATGTGTGAAATCACCAAATGGATTAATAGAACAATAATTTAACAATTTATTAACAAAACAAAAACATACTAAGTTTGTCGTAGATATATACCATTGATTCTAAATATTGATGTATAAATCGAACACATCGCAATAATTAATGTCTTTCAGTTTTATGACTAAGGCCTTTTTAATATTATAATATGAATATCATATTAATAAAAATAAATAATGGATTTTCAAACATCATTTTTCTTTTTTCTTTTTTTCTGTTATTAGGGAAGTCTTCATAAATTCACTTGATGAATAGATTTCTTCTCACTTGCTGGAGACTTTAAATATAGTTACAGCAGCAGGGTGCATATAGCTTAAAGAATATCAATAGATCTTTGGAAATTTAATGATATAGAACATTTTCTTTCCTTTACCAGCATCTTAGAGGCTGTAGCAATATAGTTTCACAGACTTTGATGCGACACTAATTTTTGCATTGATTTTTTTATGAATAAATTTAATAATCAGTTAGATTCTTATATTCCAACAAAAATTATCTGAAGCAATCATTTTTCTCTGTATTTCTCAATAACCCAAAAAAATAACTAAAAAACAAATCATACCATCGCAGACAATACCTCAAAATAAAAAATATATTTACAATAATTTTATTAATTTTATATTAATGAAATTCATTATGAAGAAAATCATTAAAAAATTATACAAAATATGGAATCGATTTTTTTCTAATAATCCCCTAAAATTTTGGTCCTTAGATTATAGTCTAACCAAAAGGAAATTGCAGCATAATAGTAACACTACTTTGAAAGCAAATGATTTTGCTAAATACTTTTCTGAGATCGCCAATTCCTCTCAGTCCCATTCTACTTTTAATATTTCAAATGTATCTTGTACAGAAAAAAAATCTTTGATTACTTTTCTGAACCTAATATCCTATTTCCTACTAAAAAATTCAGATTGAACTCTAGTTTAGATCCTGATATTACTTCTTTTATATATAAAATCTGTGCTAAATTTATTGCATCTCCTCTCAGTCATATATTTACATGTTCTATATAAGAAGTTGCAGTTTTCCCACAACTTGAAAAATGGCAAAGATTTTTTCAATTTATAAAAATGGATTTAAAAATATAGCTAACAATTATAGGTCTAAATACAATTTATCCAAACCACTTTGAATACTTTTTGGCAAAACCATATATATATATATTAAATCATCCCACATGGTTAAGAAATCCAGTATTGCCCTCTGTGAAAAATGGACTGGGATTATATATATATGTTGATACGAAGATTTTCACAGGTTGCTATATATATAAAGGGTTTTGCTAAAAAGTGTTTGAAGTGGTTTGAATAAATTGTATTTATAAAAGATATTACAGAAAAATAAAGAAAAGAGTGATTTTGTTAATATTTATGAATTATAGATCTATTTCTGTCTTATATACTATTACCAAAATCTTTGAGCATTGTATTTATGATAAGATTATTTTAGATATTAGCAAACTTCTAGGCCCCAATCAACATGGTTTTTTAATCAACTGAAACCAGTCTTATCATGATCTCTGATCATATTGCCCATACTATAAAAGATCAAAGCATACTTGGTATTTATTTTGAATATATCTAAAACATTTGACAAAATTGACCACAATATTCTCTTAGCTAAATTATATAATTTACAACTTTCAAAATCACTAATCAAATGGTTTGAATCAGTTATACATTACAGAACAGCTTTTGTTAAATATAATCATAATATATCTTCACTCTACTCTTGCTCAATTGGAATATCCTAAAGCTAACCTTCTGATCCCATTGTTGTTCAATATATCTATTAATGATCTCAGGGATAGTATAAAATATTCCCATTTTATTTATTATGCTGATGACTGTAAAATTTTCAAATGCATTAATTCCTTTTCTGATTGCTCTTTAATACATAATGATATAGTTAATTTTGTTACATGATGTATCAACAACAAAATTATGATTAATAAAGACAAATACTTTGTTGTCTCATACGCAAAAAAATCTGAAATTTACAGTTCTCCTATTTTACTCATGATTTTAAAATCATTTTTAAAAATAGAAAGATCTTGGAATTATTTTTTCCAGTAATGCCCCCTTTCACCTTCATGTTAATACTATAGTTTATAGTTGCATTTAAAATAATGAGGGTTATACATACAAAGTAAAATATCTAATCAGTCCATTAAATGTAAGCTTTTCCTCTCATTGATTCTCTCAATTTTAGAATTTGGCTGTTATCTGGAACCCTTATATTAAAAGAGATATTAAAAAAAAACAATTTGTATTTTCTAAATACTCTAAATATAATTATTTTCCTAACAGTTTAACATTTCATTAATGAAAGAAGAGAAAATAAACACATTATATATATATATAGTGTAACGTTTATTTATATACGTTGCAAATATATTGGCATTTGGTAAAAGCTAAAAAACTTAGATTTTTTTTTCACTAATTTTTTTTAAAAAAAAAAAAACCTACAATGATAGTTAAATTATTCTTTCGTATTTTTTTAATGTAATTAGAAATAAAAGTAGAATTGGAGAGAACAAAAGAATTCCAAAAGTAAAAAAAAAGATAAGCTAAGAGAAAAGTATAGCTAATTAAAGATGGCCGAAAAACTTGATGAAAAATGAGAACTTAGTAATTAAAAAATGATAAAGACTGTATAAGATTATAAACACAAAACGCCATGATAATAGCATGCGCAGAAGTCTGAAAACTGGACCTCTAGTATAAAAAGGAGGGGTTCGGTTGGAGGAATGTCTTGGTTTGCCTGATATTCTTTTGGTTGGTTTTGAATTAAAGAATCCAGACCACTCTACGATGAAAAAGTTCTTCATATGAGAGTAGACCGGAGCTTTAGCTGACATCATTACCGATGGACACCAGAGAAGCTTACGCGACTAGCCTATGGAACCAGCACCAAGATCAATTTATAATCAATGACCGTGAGCTCATGTTAACCCCAACAAACTATGCATAGTTATCTACAACCATCATGAATTCACTAAAACTTACCGGTAAGTTATGCTTCATTATCCTGATTGTGACAAATTTAAGCGTTCGCAAACAATTCTTAAAAATATACGTATAAAAGGATCCCGATAGTGACTTTAATTTAATTGATCAAGACTCTCTTATTTAACCAAGAACTTTTTAATTGTTTAACTATTATTTATTTTATTAATATTTCCATCTGAATTAAATGTGTTCTCTCCAATTTATTTGATAAATAATTGCCTTCAAACTTTTTTTTTAATCTATTAGAATAAAAAAATATTTCTAATACCAATTTTCATTTGTGCATTATTAATAATAGTTATTATTATTAAATTTATTATTAGTTTAATAAGATTTAAGAACGTAATTTACCTTTGCCAATATGTTTGAATAAGCCCAGGAATAATAATCTCAAAAAAAAATAATTCTTGTTACGGTATGATGCAATACCAATTAGTTTAAAAACATTTTTATTTTTTTTATTCGTGAGACGTTATTTGATGACTTCAGCGGACTCTTTAGAATAAAAAGTCCTGGTGCCCATATTAAATAAATTAAAAGCTGATTTCGTCGATAGCATAATTCTCAACAATTAATAGGCCGAGTTGATCAGGAAATATAGCTATGTTTTTAGAATAGAAATATAACTTTCTTCTTTTTGACATAGCTTGATCAACTCACGCGCAGTTTATATTAGCGTGTAGAGGCCTAAAAATATGGAAAACGTTATAATGGCTTACCCAACTCGGACTTCAATTTAACAACCACAACCTGAGATAAGTTGTAATGATAAAGAACGTTACAATGTCGACCCAAAAAAAACTCACAGCCGGAAAATAAATAGTAGTTTAAAAAAAAATTATAAAAACTAACTAACTAATTAAACCCGGATTATTAAAATATAAAAAATATTTTTTTAATATGACTTCCAGAAAGAAAAAAAATATATGTATATTTTTTTTGATATGTCTAAAAAAATAAAACACGATTGTGGCTGATGTAGACGTGTCACAAGTATTTGACCGGGTAGGCGGTTACTGAAGAGGGGAAAAACATAGTCCCGAGTCCTAGTATGCAGTATATTAACATAAGACCACCTTTATATGCCCATCAGACTATTTCTAGCATTGATCCCAATAAAGGGGAAGGCGGATCAAGTTGGACCAAGTTGCCGCGAGCCTGTAAGATTCAAAATGATGAGCAATGCTTGTTAGTGCTTATAACTTGGGCTTCTTATCATTACTATTACACTTAAGTGGAAAGGACATAGATGAATGTGAAATATTTTCCATTCCCGCCGTGTTAGACCTAAAAGTGGGCGTTAAAGCCAAACGTCGCTTGTTGAATGAGTCTACACAACATATCAGCACGTTAATACAAAAAAAAAAAAAACATGAATATGAATTTTAAAAACTTAAGAATAAAATTAGTGTAAACCCCTATTTTATTCTCATCTCCTGAAGCTGGTGGTTTTGTAACGTTTATTTATATACGTTGCAAATATATTGGCATTTGGTAAAAGCTAAAAAAATAAAAGTAAATTTCGATTTTTTTTTTGACTAATTTTTTTTAAAAAAAAAAATAACGTACAATGATAGTTAAATTATTCTTTCATATTTTTTTAATGTAATTAGAAATAAAAGTAGAATTGGAGAGAACAAAAGAATTCCAAAAGTAAAAAAAAAGATAAGCTAAGAGAAAAGTATAGCTAATTAAAGATGGCTGAAAAACTTGATGAAAAATGAAAACTTAGTAATTGAAAAATGATAAAGACTGTATAAGATTATAAACACAAAACGCCATGATAATAGCATGTGCAGAAGTCTGAAAACTGGACCTCTAGTATAAAAAGGAGGGGTTCGGTTGGAAGAACGTCTTGGTTTGCCTGATATTCTTTTGGTTGGTTTTGGATTAAAGAATCCAGACCACTCTACGATGAAAAAGTTCTTCATACGAGAGTAGACCAGAGATTTAGCTGATATCATTACCAATGGACACCAGAGAAGCTTACATGACTAGCCTATGGAACCAGCACCAAGATCAATTTATAATCAATGGCCGTGAGCTCATGTTAACCCTGAAAAACTATGCACAGTTATCTACAACCATCATGAATTCACTAAAACTTACCGGTAAGTTATGCTTCATTATCCTGATTGTGACAAATTTAAGCATTCGCAAACAATTCTTAAAAATATACGTATAAAAGGATCCCGATAGTGACTTTAATTTAATTGATCAAGAGACTCTTATTTAACCAAGAATTTTTAATTGTTTAACTGTTATTTATTTTATTAATATTTCACATCTGAATTAAATATGTTCTCTCCAATTTATTTGATAAATAATTGCCTTCAACCTTTTTTTTTTAATCTATTAGAATAAAAAATATTTCTAATAGCAATTTTCATTTGTGCGTTATTAATAATAGTTATTATTATTAAATTTATTATTAGTTTAATAAGATTTAAGAACGTAATTTACCTTTGCCAATATGTTTGAATAAGCCCAGGAATAATAATCTCAAAAAAAAATAATTCTCGTTACGGTATGATGCAATACCGATTAGTTTAAAAACATTTTTATTTTTTTTTATTCGTGAGACGTTATTTGACGACTTCAGCGGACTCTTTAGAATAAATAGTCCTGGTGCCCATTCATCGATAACATAATTCTCAACAATTAATAGGCCGAGTTGATCAGGAAATATAGCTATGTTTTTAGAATAGAAATATAACTTTCTTCTTTTTGACATAGCTTGATCAACTCGCGCGCAGTTTATATTAGCGTGTAGAGGCCTAGAAAGACGGAAAATGTTATAATATATATATATATGATCATTTCCAAATTTATTATTATCTCAGGTTTACTTTCAAGTATATCCTCCAATCCTTTTCTATATTGTATTAAATTACAGAGATCTCTAAATCTAATTGCTTGTCATTCAGATGCTCTTAGGTTTTCTGCCATATTTTGGATAACTACATATACAATAAGGATTTTATGAATAAGAATATCTTTCTTCGTGATTTCAATCAATTCCATAAAGATTTAAAATAAAAATACAATTTGTAATCTCACTGCATAAACCATGTATCATGATTCTCTTCTTAATTTTTTTTCCTTTTCTTCATACCTCTGTATCATTTTGTTCTATGATGAGTTTTTTTTTCTATTATTACTACTTTAATGTGCATTTTATAATTGACCATTGATTGTTGCTTTGCACTTTACATAAAATTTGAGTTGAATATCCTTCAGCATTAATTCTCTGAATGTAAGAATATGTTCATTTCAAATCCATTTTCTTCTCTTAATTTCTTTAATAAATGTTCATTTTCACTTAGACTTTTAATGCTTAAGTAGTTTAGCCTCTTTTTAAAAAAAAACATTTAAGGATGTCCTAGGGTTAATTAATATTTAAAGAAAGAACAAACCAAATAACTTAAAAAATAATAATTCACAAAAAAAAAAATTCAAAGAGGTGTCCAGAATTTAACAAAGAGCCTCCAAAATATGGCCAATGGCAGAATTATATCAGCAAGACTTGTTCTAAAGTTAATAACCCATTACATTTAGAGTTTTGGCATAAAATAAACAAATATAGATGTATGAATGAAAGGACTTCATTGTTTTTATTTCATTTTTATTTTGCCCTGCACAGTTGAGTGCAATGATAGAATGATGGACTCAAAAGCTCCATAAATTTCAGCTTGGCTTTGTTATTTCCTATACTTGAATGTCATATTACATTCTGAGAAATAAATCATTCAATCAAGTTTTTATTCCCTTTTCAGTATTTTTTTTCCTATGATCCTTGACTTTAAAAACATCACATATTCCTATTTGAATACTGAATATAGTATACAATAATAAAAATGAGTTTTTAAAATTCATAATATACAATAGATTTCCAAAAAATGAAAATATTTTAAAAGTTTTAATAGAATCTGCAACAGAATAATTCATTAGGAAAATATATAATGACCAGAAAGGCTCAATGTGAAAAAAAAAGGGTAATCATAATAAATAGATAGATGAACTCTATCAATGCAATAAAAGCCTATCACATGATTGTCACTGATATCAAATTGATGAGCTTAATAATGACAAATATTTACTAAATATCTTTCATTTAAATATAAATATTCTATTTTTCAATATAATGTTTTTTAATTATAAACTACTTAAGTATCTTAATCAAAGTATATTTTTAAAAAGAGTTTGTATTATAAATAAAAACTATACTATTTACTTTTTTTACCATGTTAAAATTTAACTTTGATTAATAAATCACTGTTGATAAAGTAATCTATAAATTATTTCATGGGTGTAAAAAACACAATGTATAAAAAAAACCTTAAATCTAATATCATTTGGTTTTTAACACAAAGTGTAAAAGAAATCACTAATTTACAATGATAAAGAATTTCTAACCAAAATTGTATTTTAATAAAACCTTGTTTGTTATTTTGTAAACCACAATTTCAGTAATGCTGCAAATCAATATTTACATATTGACATTCTAAACAATAATAAAATAATTGCAGTGTTATATTATTAAACATTTTATTGTATGTATATTATCTTCAAAATCTTATAATCAGATGATCAATTCTAAGCAATGATATTAGTATCTGCTGTACCATAATAATGGATAAAATAAAAGGTAAATTTTTTAATTACAAAGAATGCGAGACTAATTTTACATTAAAATCAAATAAACACTAATGAAAAACCCAGATGATACTTAAATGCATCACATTAAATTCAAAATGCAAAATAAAATAACAAATAAATTACATATGTTTGAATTCAATGTATATTGCCATTGCAAGAAAATATTGCAATATTTTATAAATAATTAAAATGCAGAATTTATTTATAAGAAAAATTAAATACATGAAATAAAAATAAGAAAAGCACATTTTTTTTTTTGTAAAAGCAATAGCAGATTGCTTGATTCAATTAGATTCATGTGGTAGATTTTTATCCATATGTGGAAAGATCGTACGAAATAAAAATTTTATTTAAAAATTATTTAAGAATTTTATCAATTGAATAGTTTTATTAAAAGGCAAACATTTGGAAAGAAAGGTTTACAGAATTTGCAGCAATAAATTTAATTTCCGACTGTTAAAAAGTGATTACAATTTGATCCATATCTTTTTGTACTCACATTTTAACACTATCTATTTTAGATATATTAATGATCATGATTACTTCTAGACTAGATATTATCATGTCATTTTAACCCAAATATATTTTTCTCAGCACATTTTTGATACATATAAATAAAAACATCCGAAAAAGATAAATAATCTCCAAATTGCATTTCATGCTAAATCAGCACTCTTCAGTTGGCCTGAATCACAATCTCTTACACATGATTTCATCATTCCTTCAATATTTATCAATATCAAAATGTTACAGTTTGAATGAAAAGTGTCAAACTTTTTGCACTCACAGTTTTGACACCACCTATTTTATCAATAATATATTTAGAAAAAGTAGTTGTGTTATAGATGTGACTGCATAAATTTAAAAATTTTGACCTTTGTAATTCAAATTGTAGTAATTATTTATATATCTATTTTTATTAATACTATATGGTATCATTAATTCAATTCAAAAGTTTGTAATTTGTATCAATGGAAAGATGCTGATTTAGTTAGAAATGCATCGCAAGCGTCATTTATCCTTTTCGGATGTCTTTATTCATATGTTTCAAGTTGGAAGTGTCAGAATAGAAGTTTTAAATATATTTAAAAAATTATATATATATCCAAAGTTTTGTTTTTATTAGTGCAACTTTCACTTTTAAGCTCAATTCTATCACAACCTTTCATGAATCCAGAAGTTTGACCAATCTCTCTTACTATCGATGCATTTTTTAAGTATCCACTTCATTTTTTCAAGTGAGCAAGCCATACAAAGCTTAAGTTATAATTTCATATACACATTTTTAGATATATTTAAGTTTAAATTCATTAATATATTTTTACTTATATTTCAAAATTCTATTCCATCACACATTTCTGAAACATATGACATAAGATATATAAAAAAGATAAATGATATGTTTCAAGTAGAATGTGATGAAATAGAAGTTTTAAGTATATTTAAAAAAGTATATATATATATGTTTATATGTCTTTGTATCTGTCTATCTGTGGTAAAGAATAACCAAAAGTCAATTAGCTTAGGTATATTGTGATCATGCAAAATCCTTAAACTTTTTATCGCATCTAAGATTAAATATTCATTATAATACATTTTAATTTAAATAATTGTGTAATGCTTAATTTTATTAAATAGATTTTCTTTTATTTAAAATTAATAATATTATTTTATTGCTTCTTTTATATCATTCTTAATGTAGGCATTAAAGTTATTTCTTCGTTTCTAAGATACATAATAACATTTTCTAAATAATAAAATAATAACATCTAAATTTATAAGTAAAAATCTTTTTTTAAAAAAAAAAAAACATCACAAAATTAGAAGTGTAAATCGTAAACCAATTCTCATTTTTCTGTGATTGAATAATCATGTCCATGAATGGAAAAAAAAAATCATAAACTGCCTAAAAATATATTTTAATCTTTTTAAAAATAAAAAATATCTGACATTAAAGAGATTTTTTTTTTTTTTTTGCTTTTCTGAAAGATCAGTAAGTATTAATTGTAAAGCAATGATTTTTTTCTATATATACATTGTAATAATTTAAATTTATACATGTGTCTGAAGAAACAGGAGTAGGTATGGATGCGTGAATGTTTATAAATGTTTACATCTTAAATATTTGTAGTCAACACTTAATAAGTTATAGATTAAATTTCTCCAGAATGTTATTTGTATAGATGACAACTTTTCACTGTTATGACATTCGCCACTATTTCTAGTCATCCATACTTATCTTCATTGTTTAAGATAATTAGCATTTTCGAATTAAATAGATTTTTATACATCTTCATAGTCAAGAACTTAGTGGTACAAGGTAGCGCAATCCCTGCCTTTCTTATGACCTTTGAATTCAATCCAAATAAAATTATTTTCAAGAGACTTCGATTTTTTTTTTCAAGCAGCTGGACCCTAACCAACCCAGGTACCATCAATACTTATTATACTCCAAGATTAAATTCTGCATTATTCAGCTCTTTAATATTTACATTAAAAAAGCAATTTTAACAATTTAATAAATTCCATAATAAATTAGAACATAATTCCTTGAGAGTAAGTACATTTAAAGCAAAAATTATTTTTAAAGAAAAAAAAATCATATAAACACATATTCGTTTATTAGATAATTAATTAAGCTCAGTAAATCTAATGAAATAAATTTCAACGGTAAATTCCTCAATAAATTTAATTATAAAATTATTTTAAAAATTTAAATTATTTTTTTTCCATTCATATAGGGGGGGGGGCATGTATTATACAAGTGAAATAATTTAAGTTGTTTCCCAAAGACATGCCCATATAACTAACTGGCAATTAATCAGTAATGGTACCTAGCCACATGTTGCTAACTCTTAAACACAATAATTTGAGACACTGTCATAAATTTTTAATAAATCATTTTCATCAAAAAGATGCAAAGTAATTCTATATTCATACAATAATAGCTACTAGTAGATTAAAAATCAAATTTAAAAAAAACAGCAATTATAAAAATAAACTTTTTCCTATTTCAATATCTTAGTACAAAATGTTTAAAAGAAAACAGTGAGAATATGCAACTTATCAAGTACATAGAATTAAAAAAAACAATCCTTCTTATATCATTTGCTCTATTAAATGAATAAAATGTAGATCAATATGACAAAAGTATCCATATTTTTACTTAAAGCAATAGTTTTATATAATTACAATGAGGAACATTGCCATAATGTCTGAAATAATTATTTATTAATCCATCAATTTTTTTGTGACAAAAACTTCTACAAACATTAGATACCTATAAAATGTTGCTAATCTATGGATAATCAAATATATATATAATAAAGAAATAATATTTAAATGCAAAAAATTAAAACTACATCATTTTAAAATGTACATATAATATAAACTATATAAGAGTCTTTCTGCTCTGATTAGAAAAAGAAATTTGATTAAGAAACTATTTAAATGCAAAAAGATTATAAAAGATGTGTTGGAAGAAAAAAAAGACTGATTATTTTAGAGTGAAAATAGTTCTGAGATTATGAAAAATAAATAAGAAAGATTTGGAGAAGAAACATTGGAAACAGAATGTCAGACATCTCTGTAATGAAATTAAGATGCCAAAGCAACCTTAATACAAATCTCATTATATTAGTTTCTTCAAAAAAATAATAACATTTATTTATAAATAAAAAAGCAAGTATCTACAATATTTTACATATTAATCTAGTTGGTATTGTACTTTTACAATAGGTATAGCCCATTAGGTAGTGTTTGAAAAGTAGTTGTATTGAAAAAAATTTTTAATTTGAATTATTTTCTAACATATAATTTAAATGTTATAGATAGCAGGGATTCAAACTCAGTAGAAAGGATCTTGTAAAGATATATTATATAGTTTGAACTCATTTTGAAATGAATTAAATATAAAATGATACAATAAATTATTTAAGATAATATTAATTTTTATTTATTATATTTAAAGATACTATAATGATGGAATAGCTTAATTACAGTGATAAATATTTTATATACTTTAAAGATAATTAATTTTGGTTTCAAATATTATTTAAAATGATAAGTAAATTTAATACTAATTTAAAAGGTGCTGAAAGGATCACATGATTAGGTGATTGTGTGTGAATATGTGAGCTTTCAAAAAGTTAAGGAAAGAAAACTTGTTTTAACTTGTTAACAAAATTTGATACATAATAAAGTGTAGTAAATAATGTTAGAAAAATAATATTTAAAATTAATATTATTTTATGTAAGTATAATAATTTATTTTAAAATCAATGTCAGGTTATTTAAATATTAAAAATTGTTTTAATAAAGATATTTAGTTTTTTAGATAAAAATATTTAATATTGAAGACATTAAATAATTTGATAATATTTAATATTGATGACTCATAGTTTTATAATTTAATTTTGAAAATCATATGGATGTAGGTATAATTAATAATTTGTAAAGCACATACTCATTATGTATGTAACATATATTAAGACTATAACCTTAAGACTATATGCTTAAAATGTGACAGTAGGGACCTCTACAAATCTAAATGTAATGAGGATGCATTTTAAAAATTATTAATTACAACTTTAAATTGTTTTAAAAGATTTCTAATTATAAGAACTTCATACTGACTTGTTATAAATCGAAAGATTTCACATATGTTAGTTTGAATAGAAATTGTGGACATAATCAGTGAAGTAATTAATAGCTTCATGCTCTCAAATCAAAATGCTTTAGATTCACCTATATGTTTAGATTGGCTGCTCTTGTCTTTTAAAGTCGTTAATCTTGTGTTTAGATTTGTAGAGATCTCTACTGTCACATTTTAGGCGCATAGTCGTATGGTTATAGCCTTAATATATTGATGTGGTTATGTAAATTAGTAGATTTGTACAAGTAGTTTTGACCAATGACCAATGAAATCATTGGATTAAAATCAGTATAAAAGTGAGATTGAAGTTAATCTAGACAGATTTTTCACACTAGTTAATTGTTTTTTTCCATAGATTTTCAGTGTTTTACGGATTTAGTTTGAAATTTATAACTATATTTTTTTTATATTGTGACAATAGTAATTTATTTTAAATTATTATTTTACTTGAAAGGATTTTTAAAAATTAGAATTAGAATTATTTAAATAATGAATCACTAAACACCAAAGTTTCCTATCAGTTTGTCTACTTGAAACTTAGTTCAGGACCTAAACAATTCTATGAAATATGATAGTAGCTATTTAAATATTGTGGAAATGAATACCAAATATCAGAAAAATTACTGCAACAAAATGAGTGGATTTACGTAAAAATGTTGTAATTTTTATAGATAGTATGTTTGGAATGAGTGACTACTTATTTCAAATGGCTTTATCATATTGCAATGCCACTAGTTTATTTGAGGTAATTAAGAAGAACCAGGTATTCATTACAAATCTTATTAGTAATATTAAATTTGAAAAGAGAAAAAAATTAAGACTCTGCACCTATGTTTTAAAACTAAATTTAAAATAAATTATGGTATGATGAATGTCTGTTTTATTACAATCGATAATAAATAACTCATATTTGATTTGTCTTTAAAAAAATCAAAATGGACTTATGTTTTAAGAACAATGTATTTAGAGACAAATTAAAGAAAATGATTTTGAATCTCTTTTATGCCTTTTAAATAATTTGCTATTGAAAAAATCAATAAATGAATTATATTTTAGCATAATTTATTTGGAATTAATGAACTGAGATGTCTTTTTAAAAAATTAAAAAATATTATTAGTTAATAAATGCTGGAATGATATAATTGTCCTTATACCTGAAAAGAAAGATATTAAATGGCAAGATATATGTTTAAAAGGATAAAAAAAATTCTATTTTTTTTTTAAAAAAAAACATTTATTTTAATTCATAATTATATGTCTGCTGATAAATATATTAAATAAATAACTTACATTATATAATATCTACTATTAATGATTTTACTGATGGAAAATGCAAATATTAATTATATTATATTCACTGCAATATGTACTTGCTCTATACAATGGCCGAAAATGTACATAAGAAATATTTTCATAAATGGATCCATAAGTTATTTAAAGAAGATATTATATGCCTGAATAAATGCTCAGAAAAAAAACTGGAATGAACAATTATTTCTTCCAGATTATTAATATTCTTCTTGGATTTACTCCATGTTAATGTTGTTATTTGTAAATTCCTTCATATGGCACCAAGATAAAGATATAATTGAGCACAGTGCTGTTCAACTGTAGCTAGGCAATGGAGTGAGCTGCCTCACAAGCAAATTCCTGACAAGCAATTCAACTTATGAGCAAAAAGAAAAAAATCCTTTCGGAACTTTAAACTTTATTAATATTATTTTTTAATATTACGTTTAACATTAGTATTTGGAAGATTACATTTTTTTTATTTTAAAACTAACTTATTATATTTTACATTTAATTTTAAAATAGATTAACTTTATTATTGTTTTTTAAAAAAAAAACAAATAAATATTCAGAAAGTAATTTTCTGAACAAGGCTAATTTCAATCATAATTGTTTTTTTTTAATGTATGGTTTTAAACAGATCGCCGTGAATGATCTAGCAATATAATGAGATCATTGGTATTTTTTTTATTATTATTTAAATTACATTTTTGCTTGATAGTTTTGTTTCTTTTATTTTATTTAAGAAAAGGTATGTCCTAATTAGTACTTTAAGATTAATAATTCACATTGCTGGAATTTAATGTTAAACAGTGGAATGAACCATTGATAAAATTATCAAGTGCATTTTGTGAAAGAATTGATAAATACTGATGAATGTTTTTGAAAACATCTAAGGATATTTTAAATATTTATTTTAATGCAAATGCTTGATTATGAGTATATTATATAGCATCATTAAATTATTAATATGCTATTTTTATGAATGTTATCTGTTGAAATGCAGAAAAGACATAATACTGATCTCTATATTATATCTTAACAAATAAATAAATGTATAGTATTGATGTATGTTATCAAGATCATTTGTGCAAGAAAACTTTAAAAAAAAACATCTTGAAATGAATTTAGATCTTCGTTGTTTCTTTAGTATTGGGTTTTGGAAGTTATTTTAGAATGCTGTTTGTATATTTTACAATGTTGAATGAGTTATTTAGTGTGGAAGATATAGGATGGTGGTCGGGAGAGTAATAATATTCATATGAAATCGTAGGTGTTAAGAGATATGTTAAAAAATGTAGTATGCAAATTATATTTCCATATTTTAAAGTTATTAAAATATACAGATAACATAAGGCAGTATGTCTTTTTTCATGGACAGTTGCATTTCCTTATCATCAATAAGTGCTATAATAGAGCCATGATTTGATTTTTAGGTGCCCAATGAATGCGGACCTACTCTTATGATTTGTGATGTACCCATGATGATATCTTACTTTTTGAAACATTCTTGTTATTATTCCATACCCTACAGTTTAATGACTATCTATCACCACTGGAATCATTGTAGAAGGTAGTTTTATAAGCTGATAAACCATTTGAAATAAATAATTTTGTGAGAGGGCAAGATGTAGCATATTGAAATTTCTTTCGCAGATGATGTTGAGATGTTTGATGATTGCCATAATTAATGCTAATACAAATATTAGAGATCACTTAGCTCAATTAGGTGCATATTCAAATGGAATGAAAGTGAGAATAGAGAAAATGATTTTGGGATGATATGATATATGAAAGAGTATAAAAATGAAAGTAATACAAATGTCAAGCAATATAACTTATGGATAGCTTCTTAAATTTTATTATAAATAATTTAAACCTAGTTAAGTTATAAAAGTTTATAAAATTTCCTCTTGAATATTTTTTGCATAATAGCTAATTAATTTTATAGGGGGAGACATTTATATTTTATTTAAAATTTTCTGATATCCAAATATTAGGATGATACTTTGCCAAACTGCAAAAAAAGTTTTTTTTTAATAATTTTTCTTTTAATGTTTTATTTGGACTTGAAGAAATTTATTTTAAAATATAAACTTGTGTTGGTGTGTTTACATCATAAGAAATATATTTATAGTAGAATAGGTATAATATTAAGTTTTTTATATAGAAATTGGGAAAGTTATTCTGTTTCTAATACAAATAATAGAATACTATTTTACTGAATGAAGATTTCATATTATCATTACTGTTATGAGTTTCATTTCATCTTATTTTGAAATGGCCAGAGTGAAGACTATTTTTATTTTACTTCATGTACTTAATGGTGTTATTTTACCTTTGTAAAAAAAATTTATATTATGTAATAAATTTATTGTTAATTTTTAAATAAATTTGTGAACTGTTTTGAAATCTACATTTTTGTGATGTTGTGATTTATCTGCCTGTTGCTTATTTGATTTTTCATTCTATATGCATGATCCACAGAAAATAATAACTTAAAATATTACTTATTTGGCACATGATCCTTAAGATTACTTAGATATTATTTCTATTATATTTGATTAAGTAATCAAATTTTTATTATTGTTGTTGTTGTTGTTATGTTTCAAAGCAAAACTTTATTGAATCTAAAAAGTTACAGAGTCACATCTAGTACTATATTGATTTGTTACAAATGCAAAACAAATTACAACTTTCAGTATATAAGTCTTTATCATTTCTGCATACTTTCTTTCTTGTTTTTAAATTTGGTCCTCTATTTAGTTCAGTTTATGCTTGCATCTCTTTGAAGTTGGAAAAAATGCTGATGTTGAAAATGTCATCATCTATCATATTGGACTTTATATTTTATAGACTGGATCTTTGTTTCAAGTGTGACCATGTGGCTGCAAACACATCTGGTTGAGCTATGATGCTGTCTCTTTTTCTGAACAGTTATAGTTTTATTGAAAATGTTGCTGGGTGGCATCGAGGGTTATTAGCAAGTGCAAAAGTGCATCTGGTACAACAGTAGGCATAAAGGCTATATGTTGCTGCACGAATAGCAGGGATGGTGCCTTTTTTAAATTTACTTATTATTTCATGAATTGAAATGATGGCCTTTCTGTATGTGGTAAACATTGTGCGATGTATTGTTTCTAGGGCACTGCAGGAATGAAGAAAATGATCTTGGATCTCTTCTTCTCTATGACATAGCCCACACATGGGGTCTATATTTGTATAGAATCTACGAAATCTAAGGAAATGTGTTGTGGGTAGAGCATTTAGATTAAGCTTAAGTAGAAAATCAAATAATTTTGGTTCTAATGACCATTTTCTGAATTGTTGCAGTAGTTGCCTATCCCAAGAACTGATGAATGTAGATTAGGTGTCAGGTTTGGGTATAGTATATTATAAATGTCTCAGTATGTATACTTGTTGTCATTATTGAGTGATTGATATTTTGTTGTATATTGGCTTGAGTTCTTCAATCAGTGTGGATAGATATCCATAGGAAGGGGGTGGTCTGTCTGTGGGTATTATACTGATTACACACTCCAGGTCTGGAAATCTTTTTATGGTTGCTGTTATTAGATTTACTGATTTCTGTGTGTAAAAAACATTGATTGTATAGAGTCCAAGTCCATTATTATGTGGTGGTCTGCTCAGATTTTTTATAGAGATTGCCACTGTCTTTCTCTTCCATATTGGTTTGTTACAGATTGATGAAATTTTAGATATGAATGTTTTTGAAAATTTTATTATAGGTGTGTAGTAGGTAATTTTTGTGATAATTTGATTAAATAGTGCTACCTTTGCATATATTGACAGGTATGACTTTTCAAGTGAGGCTGTGATTTTTTCAGCATCTTTTTTTAATTTATTTTGAATTTTTTTGTCTCATTCCATTGGTTCCAAGATAGAATGGAAAACCAAGGAAAGCAGATGGTTTACCATTAAACATCTCTGTACAGTGCTTGCCTGTGTATATTGACCATGCAGCAGTTTTATTTGTGTTAATTTTCAAATTAAAATTTGAGGTATAATTCTTGATTATCTCTTGTAATATGGGGAGGTTCTTTTTAGAGGGGAGGAAAATGGTTACATCATCCATATAGGCTATGCATGATATATTTAAAGCAGTGTTTGGGATTTGAATGCCTTTTATTTTTTTCTGTATCTCTATTAATAGGCTTTATATATATATATATATTGTAAAAAGCAAGGCACTGAGGGGAGATCCTTGTGGGATGGATTGACTCGGTCTGAAGGCTGGTGAATTTTTTCCATTCAATATGATGTGAATTTCATGGCTGAGAAGCAGATTGGCTATTATATATAGTAGGGATGGAAGTATTGTTGTTTTTTTCAGCACATCTAATAATTTGGCTATAGGCCCTGAGTCAAATGCTGCCTCAGTGTCTAGTTGAATCATAATTGGTGCTTATTTCTTTTTTTTACTACTTCGATTATTGTTTTAACCAATGGATGATCCTTTTTTGGCATATTGTGCTGATAATAACACAGGGAGTATGTGTTCTATTTTCTCCTTTATTACTCTTTCAAGAATTTTTATTCCTAAAGGTCCCATTGAAATTGGTCGTAGATTAGATAAAGATGATATTGCTGTTGATTTTTTGTTAAATGGAACCATTGCAATTGGATATAGACTTTGTATGTTGCAAATTTTTTGGGATATGTAATTGGCTAGATCGCACAAGTGACTAAGATGTTTGAACACAAATTTGGGAATTCCTTGTGGTCCTGGGTGACATGTGTTTGTTATTGTTGCAAGTTGAAATACAATGTTAGTTGTTTTTATTGGTGTGTCTGTTTCAGGGTTTCCAAATATATCTTCATTTGGTATGTACACTCTTTGTTTTTGCAGTTGTTTTTTTAAATGTTGATATATTGGGTTTATCATGTTATGTCCAGCTGTTATAGAGCCATCTATTTCAAGTGCCATAGGCACTCTGACTGTAGATGGGTATCCTAGTGCCCACTGTATATATGCTCTGATCCAAGAGTGTTGTTGTGTAAGGTATATTTTTTTCTTTTTTATTGCTATATATTGCTTTAGTGTGTTGCATGTATTGTTGTACATTTCTGTAAGTTTTTTAATTTGTGTTTGATTATCTGTAGTTGATCTGGAAATGGTTATTCTTTTATGTAGTTCATCTGCCAAAGCTAATAATCTGGTAGGGGGTGTTGAATTGCAAGTAATATGGTTGAAAGAAAGTATATTGGTGAATGCTATATACTTTTGTACTGGATCGAGTGACATGTTTTGAAGTTTTTGGAGCATTATATATGTTTCTGAATATAGGAATTCAGTTGTTTGTGCTGGAAGAAGTACTCGCATAGTCTTTTGAAGGTCTATTGTTGTATTCTGTATCTTTGTTAGGTCGAGGGTGATGAACTGGGCAGCATGATCTGAGATTATAGATGGACAGAGTTCAAGATTAAAATAATGATGTAACATTGGTGAGTAGAAACACAAATCAATAAGTGACTTATATCTATTGTTATTAAAAGATATTGAGTTTGATGGGAGAAAACCTTCAGCACTCATAAGTGGGATTGTTATTTGATGGATCCATTTGGTGACAAAAGTTTGGTAGGTCATGTTGAAATCTCCCAGGATTTGGTTTTGCTCTAAGCATTGAATTTATTGTTGCTATTATTCTGGAGATGATGACAGGGCCTGGTGGTATATAGACAAATACTAGGTTAAGTGTGATGTTTTTATGATGGAGTGTTATTATGATAAGATTAGAGTCAATATATATAATTTTAAAAGAATCAAAAGGGCAGTTGTGGGATATTATTATACCTGTGCCACCTGATGGTGATGATGATTGCCTTGAGCATGCACAAAACCCTTGGCTGATTAAATATTTTGAAGGATCAATTTGAGAGCTGCTGTACATTTTTGTTTCCAATAGCCCTAGTATGTGTGGTTGGGTTGTATTTAACCATTTTTTGAGTTCAAAGTTTTTTGATGGCATTTAAGCCTCTAATGTTGAGTGATCCAATTTTTATCTTCATTTTTCAGGATAATTTTATAACAGAGTATTGATTTTTTTTTTAATTCTAAATTTTTGTTTATATTGCAGTAGATGGATACTGATACATATTTAAAACTTGGTAGGGTTTATTATCAGTTTTTCTTTCATTTAATATTGGTTCAGACTCTATACAGGCAATTTGTGATGAAACTGAACAATTGTCCATTTGTTGTTGGCTTAAATCCATTTCTATTTCATCATTTTCTAAGTTGTATATGTCTGATGAGTTGTGCTTTTGGTCTGTTTTTTTTTCCTTTTTGGATTCATGGTTTTTAGGTGGTCTACCTGGCTTTCTTTTTCCCTCTGGTGTATTCTTTTGAATGGGTCGAAGAGGGGATTCTATTGCATCCATTATGTTTGATGCAGTTTTGTTTATTATTGTGGTTTGTTTTATTAATGGTGTACTTATATTATCTTGATTTATATTTTCATTATATAGCTGTGTGTGTTTTTCTGTTTGTTGATTTTTACTTGGTACACCTTTTGTTTTATTGAGATGCTGATCCTGTGATCTAATTACTTCATTTTGTGTTGTGGTTTCTTGAGAGTTATTTCCATTTGAACCATGGGTGTCTATGTTAGTTTTTGTGTTATTATTTTTTTTGGTTAGTCTTTGGGATTGACAATTCTGCTCTGTTATCATTTTTGTTTGTGGGTGTTTGAACCTGTTTTTTTCTGGTTTCTATTATTGGGTTGTCAATGGATGTGGTGTTATTAAAAATTTTATTTTCATCATCGGTGGGTTGTTCTGGGGAGAGGATTTTGGTTTGTTCACAGTGATTGCCTTTTGTGTTATTACATTGAGTTGCTAGGTCCTCTCTGTCCACAGTCAAAACAAAGTGGCTTTAAACCTCTTATGTGAAGAGAGAGTGTTGCTTCTTGATCTGTAATTTGTGTTAGGATCATCTACATTTTTATGGAGTTTTATTTTAAATTCAAAACAATTACTACATATCAGTATAGGTGTGTCTTTTAAATAAATTGGCTGTAGGGTAATTACTTTTCCAAATGGGTTTATCATTTTTGGAAAATCTTATAAGTTGTATTTAAGATAAGTATTTTTTAGCACTCCAGTAATAATATTTTTCCGGTTTTCATCTATAATTACGAGTGCGTAATTATCGAGTGCTAAAATAGTGGATTGAAAATGTTCTTTTTGCTGCTGAGTATAAAAATCAATGGTTATATATCGCGAATTTGGGTGGTCTGCAATACAAGAGATTGTTTCCCATAGTGCATTTTGCATAATTGCTTCATATAATATAGCTTTGGGGAAACGATATAATGAGCATTGATTATCTGTTACTGCGAGTACTAGCGATGTTGGTGAAAAAAACCTGCGAAAAGTTTCAAACAGCATATGAGGCACCATATCATTGAAACGGTCCGTCACATTTTCAAGTGTTTCTTTTGTCCAGATTGCGGGTGGGGGTTGACGTTCCTCTTGAGTATGTAGATCTAGATTTTTTTATATCATTTGTATTTGTTCTTCGGAAACGCAGTATTTGGGTTGGTGCTGTAATATTGCTGTTGCTTTTAAGTATTTTTGCATATGAAATAGGCGATGTTGAAACTAACGATGTTGTTAATTTCATATTGGTGCTTAACTCACTCACGCTTGACTGGGCAGTAGCCATGATTTATTATTCTGACTCAAGTCAGTTTTTTTTTAAAAAAAAAAGATATGAATACACACTGATATTTAAAAATACTCTTAATCTATTATTTGATTTGATTTGTTCTGTATTCCATTTGTTTTGCGAATAACAAGTTGAAACAAAAGAAAAATATAAATACTTACATCGGAGAGCTTAAAGATTGCTTCTTACCTTAGCAGAGATTTGCTGCGGGATTATTATTATTACTATTATTATTATTTGGGGTAATGCTTCTCCACATATTTTATCTTCTTTGTGTGTTTTGCAAAATTATACTTTGCGCATTATCTTTGGTAGATCTCGTTCCTCTTCTTGCAATTGGTTTATTTGATGTAAATCACTTGTATCAATATAGAGTTATTTTTGATATTTTTTGTGCAAAACTTTTTCTGAATTCTAGAGTTTATGTTCTAAATACTCGTCTTTCTAATAAATCTCAATTACCTTTACCAAATTTTTTTAAGGAATCTAGTAGAAGACAATATGTTTATTCTGGGTCAAAATTATTTAATAAATTTATATACGAGTGTTCAATTGATCTGAATAATATTTCTTATGTATCTTTCAAAAAATATTTATGTCAATGGTTGTATAGTATGTATTAATTTTGGCATTTATTTTAATTAATTCCATTTATTTTGTAAACTGTTCTTTTCTATATTGAGTTTTTGATTGTATTTTTTTATTTATTATTATTATTTAATTTGTTATTTGTACATGGAAATTCCACACACAAGATTTTTCTTGTTTGGAGTTTTTAAATAATTGTGATGTACTTTGTTTTATTTCATAGAATAAATAAATAAATAAAATAAAAATAATAAATAAAATAAAAATTATTATTATTATTATTATTATTGTTGTTATTGCTATTGTTATTATTATTATTATCATCATCATCATCATAGAAGATATGATCATTAGTGATTATCTTTAAACTGATCCAACACCAATGCCACATTAAACAATGAAAGATTGTACAATGTTTATTAAAATCTTGTTATATTATTTTTTATTACTAAATTTTAATTATTAAGTAGATTTAATATTGAGAGTCATTAAGTTATGTTAGTTGCTTATTGCTGGTATTATTTTGTAAAAGTAGTTAGATATCATGTAAAATCCTCCATCATATTTAACTATAAAATGTTAATTAATTCATTCATTTTGTTATTCCTTCATCATATTTAACTATAAAGTGTTAATTAATTCTTTCATTTTGTTATTCCTTCATCATATTTAACTATAAAGTGTTAATTAATTCATTCATTTTGTTATTAGTTTGTTAGAAATGAATCTGATGATGATGATTATTATTATTATTATTTTGAGAATTAAAAAGTTTTCTATCGAAAGATGATAAGGAAATATCAGTTAATATTAAATATCCAATTAGTAGTTTATTAAAGGAATATTAATTAGTTTATCCTTATTCCTGTAATACATTTATAAAATCATATTTTAGGATTATTAAATGTGTGCTTTAAAGACATGAGAGTATTACCTAGCAATTTTGTTATGTGAATTTAGTGGGGTAATACTCTTATGCCATTAGGAATGTATCATCAATGTTTAAACCCAGTGTGATCTTACTGATCCTCATGTTAAGATTTTATACTTGAATTTGTTATTTTTATAGAACCTTATTTTTTTATAATATTGAGCTAGTTATAAATTAGATTTATTAGTAAAATGAATGAATTAGGTATTATAATTGGAACCCTAATCATTTATTGTAAATATAAGTTGTCTTACATTTAATTTATTAAATTTTTTTAAATTTAATTATTGAAAAAATATTGTTTTTTTAAAAAAAAATTAGATATTGTATCTTAGTAATGTATCTTGAGCTAGTCTTCATGTTAATTGTCTTGATAGTCATTTCTTATGTAACTTAACTATAGTTCACTAGAGTTATCCTAGTTAGCCGGATTCTTTTTGTTCAGTACTTTTCCTTTAAGGAAAGGGTACAGTATATATAATCTGTCTTTAGAAGACCCACCACTCTCCACATTATCTCATAACACTGATACACTTGAACACATATATGTTGAAAAGATAAATAATCACCAATATATGTATTTCATGCTAAACAAGCAATCATCAGTTGATCTAGATTACCATCTCTACACATATATGCTATAAGTGCTCAGATATATATTAGCCCAATCCTCATACTTTAATGGACAGGCTTCAATCCACTCCACACTCCAACTCTTCAACCATTCATCCAATTGAAAATCTGATCATGGAATGCTCAAAGGCCACTCTGAGGCCAAGATTCTTGTCACACCTATGATGACCTAAGGTCAATCTGACCCCTCATACACAGGACATAATCCATTTAATACAAGGGATGGAAAGACATCTCTACTATGTAATAACTGAAACACACAGGCTTCTTATTATATACCTGTGCTTATATATGTAATATATGAGCACAGACTTTCAGAAGACCCACCACTCTCCACACTATTTCATAACACTGATACACTTGAACACATATATGTTGAAAAGATATTATGTATTTCATGCTAAACCAGCAATCATCAGTTGGTCCAGATTACCATCTCTACACATATATGCTATAAGTGCTCAGATATATATTAAGATAGCCAATCCTCATACTTTAACGGACAGGCTTCAATCCACTCCACACTCCTACTCTTCAACTGTCCATCCAATTGAAAATCTGATCATGGAATGCTCAAAGTAATCTGGACCAACTGATGATTGCTGGTTTAGCATGAAATCCATATATTGGTGATTATTTATCTTTTCAACATATATGTGTTCAAGTGTATAGTGTTATGAGATAGTGAGGAGAGTGGTGGGTCTTGTGAAAGTCTGTGCTCATATACCCTATATATTACATATATAAGCACAGGTATATAATAAGCCTGTGTGTTTCAGTTATTACATAGTAGAGATGTCTTCCTATCCCTTGTATTAAATGGATTATGTCCTGTGTATGAGGGATCAGATTGACCTTAGCCTCAGGGTGTCCTTTGAGTGTTCCATAATCAGATTTTCAATTGGATGGACGGTTGAGGAGTTGGAGTGTGGAGTGGATTGAAGTCTGTTCAATAAAGTATGAGGATTGGCTATCTTAATATATGTTTGAACACTTATAGCATATATGTGTAGAGATGGTAATCTGGACCAACTGATGAGTGCTGGTTTAGCATGAAATACGTATATTGGTGACTATTTATCTTTTCAACATATATGTGTTCAAGTGTATCAGTGTTATGAGATAGTGTGGAGAGTGGTGGGTCTTGTGAAAGTCTGTGCTCATATACCCTATATATTACATATATAGGCACAGGTATATAATAAGCCTGTGTATTTCAGTGATCTGTCTTTAGGTAAATAATATTGATTATACTCTAATCAAATAAACTTTTTATTTCAAAAGGAAATTTATAATTTATCAGAATTATAATTTTACTGAAAATTCAACCAAAATAATACCTATATTACTACTCATAAAAAATATGCTTACCAGTAATATTTTTTTAATATTACTAAAATTCCCGTCTATTTATTAAATCAATGAGCTATTTATTATTACAACAATCATATAAATGATCATAATTTTTAGAGCAAAGAAAAAAATAATTACTTCTAGACTGGGCTAAAAATGACTGAACTGTATAAACATAATCGTTATTTCCAAATGAATATTAGTTAATTGTAATTTGTTATCTTTAACACCAAACATTTTTAAAATAAATATTTGCTAATTAAATTATTATATACAATAATGATAGTAAAACTGTAACATTTCTACCTATAATATGTAGGTATATTCTATAATTTTAAAAACTTGATGAAAATTTAAATTATTATAGTATTATAAATTATTCATTCACAAACTCTCTATGGCAACAAAAAAAGGGGAACAAATATTTTTAATGTATTTTAAACAAACAGGTAGACAGAAGGATGGAAGGACTGACAGACAGACAGACAGACAGATGGACGGACGGATGGACAGACGGACAATGGACACAGACAGATGGATGGATGGATGGATGGACAGAAGGATAACAGACAGACAGACAGATAGGCAGGTAGGTAGGTAGGATAGATAGGTTAGATAGGTAGGTAGGTAGATAGATAGATGTTTTAGTCTCATCCTATAGCGAATATACATATATCATGCTATCAGTAAAATTTTCTTAAATATTTTCATTAAATTAATTAATAATTGTGAATTTTAATTAAATAAACATTTAAGTAGTTTCATTTTTTCTTTCTCTAATGTATTTTAATTAAAATTTGTGTTTCTATAAGAACTAAATATATAAAAAAGAAAATCATATTATTCTATTTCAAATTAATTAAGAGATTAAAATATTTGCAGTAAACATAAGTAAATCCTTGTAAGCAAATAAAAACATATTATTATAAAAACAATTCTTAGAATATTTATTATAAATCAAAAATTTCCAAAGCTTAAATATACACACACACACACACAAAGCTATGACTGTAATTAATTAGTATATGAATTTTAAGTTATCAAAGTAGAGATATATCACTTACAAGTGAGATTGAAGGCTATCTTAAGCTATTTCAAGCCAGTATTCAAGCAAACTTAAAAGCATAATGCATTAACTGGAAAACTAAATGACTTACTTTAATATATGCTGATTATAATTGAGAAAAATTGTCTGACTAAAACAATTTCTTTGGATTAATTGGTAATGAGTTTGCAAGCAGTTCTGGATATTAATATATCTATAACACATACATATATTTATTGTAACAGGAACCAGACTTGAACTATGTTACAAGTCAAAGGGACTATAGATAGCCACATGCATATGTAGACATGGGAATCAGACATATATCTTTATTTAAGACAAAATAACTAAATAGTTAACCAAAATAGGCTTAAGGAGGATTTTGTTATTATTTGTTTTGATGAGGTAGGTGTGTACATATTATTTTATATATATAATCAAATATAAAAAGAACTTTCGTGTAAATGTATAAATTATACTTACAATTTTTTTTTTTTTTCGTAATTAAAAATGAAAATAAGTTGCTGAAAGGGCAACAGATATTTACCTACAAAATGCTATCTGCATTAGTTATTGCATACAGTTATTTTTAAAAAAAAAAAACAATGTTTCTACTGAACTGTTAAGATAGAAACTTGCTAAAAGATTTCTTTTTGTAAAAATAAATAAGGCAAAAGAAGCTGGATCTGAAACAGCAGTATGTTGGACTAAATAGATCGTGTAGGATAAGAATAAAAATATCAAACATTTTGAGGATTGGTGGGAAAGATTGCATCAGACAAATGAAGATAGATCTTTCTAGAAAAAAAGAAAGGAATAAATAAAAAAAAAATCTGGAGATCATAGTTATTCTGATTGTTTTCTTATTATTGACTATTTAATATTTTCCTATTGTGATTATGTGAATTATGCTAATAGAGGAAAAATATACATATGCTAACATAATGATGATGAGAGGATAAAGTCCTAACATGCCTGGCTTTATCCCAATGCCCATGGAGAAGTCTGCTACATGATCATGTCATCTACCAAACTCAAATTCCATGCCCAACCCCCTCATTTTGACAAATAAAATAACTTTTATCATCTATGTTTCATTTAAAGTGCACAGTAAATACACCTTTGGACAATCATTATATGAACAGTTTCAGTTCTCCGGGGATTAAAGGTATCTGTACATTTTTCCTTTAATTTATAACCATACACGTTATTAGCAATTGATGTAGTTAATACTTTATATCTATATTTTTAATTTATAGTACAGCAAAAATTGCTAAAATATGTATGTTATTTTTCCTTTAATTTATAATTATATGAGTTATAAGCAATTTATGTGCAGTTTGTAGTTTATTTCTATATATTGAATTTATATAAATGATCATAAAGCAAAAATAATTAAAATATGTATTAAATAATTATTTTCAACCATTTGAAATATATGTTTAATTGCACTTTATTAAAACAAATGAGCACCATTATTTATATTCTTCTTTTTTATAGTTATAACTTAGTTTGTTTGTTTTTTCAAAAGACATTTTATTTATTTATAGAGCAAGATACATAACTGTGTTACAGGCAATAGTTAGAGCTGATGCTAACAAGCAATGTCTGCAAAGGGTCTTCAGGGTTACAGTTCAGATAGGAGGATTAGAAGGTAGCTCATCCTGTCCCTTTCATCACAGCAATAGGGGGAGGAATCAGTCCTTATAAGGTTAAGGGTGTCATACATATAATGAAACAGAACATCTTGTAACTTATATTTTTAGTTGTTCCCAGATCTGAATCACCAACTGTTCTGGGCAATTTCTCTTATCAATCTCCTTAGCCTTTCGTATGAAACTTATTAGGATGTCTTCGGGATGGTCCGGTCAATCCTGAAGTTGAAAAATGAAGTTAGCCATATTTTGGTAAGAAACCTCTTCTCGAAGGCCAGAGGAGTCATTACACAAGCCAGATCAGAAATGACATTCGCCTCAGAACCATGCCTCGGAGACAAGACCACGAATCACAATGGAACTGAATGTGGTCCATGATCTCTTCCTGCTTACCACACATTGGACACAAGGTATCAATGTTAGAGCCTCTATGATGGAATAAGAAGGACCTTGAGCAGGAAGTCCACATACTTGGGTTCAAGTCTAAAAAATTTGGTCCATTTGGCAAATCTAGAGAAATTGACACCAAGATAGGGATATATGTTTTCTCCTCAAACGTTAGCTGGTATGTGTCCCAGTAGGTAAGTTTTGACTGAAATAGGGAGCTGGAGATCTTGATTCATGACAGGACATCCATCACCTGTTGGTAAGTCTTCTCAGTGTGGGTGGGGGTCTATCAGTAGGTTTGGCCCTTTCTATGTGAACAGGGCACTCAATGTCAGAATGGGAATTCAATAGGCTAACCAGAATATTGTGTGTCCTTTGAATTTTGAAAACCTTAATGACATGTAAAGCCAGTCCATTCAGGGGTTTAGGCTTCTGTAAAATGTTTAAGCTGATGACAGGGGCCTCCCACCCCCAGTATATCTTCCTACAAAGTGTCTTGATCCTTTTAATGATGGTGCTGGTGGGTGAAAAGCCAGTCAGATAGTAAGTGATTTTGGGAAGTACTACAGAATTAAGTAGGGCAACCTTGCCCAAAAGGGAGAGGTAAATTTTGGATAATTAGTTAACTGTTTTCTCAATTTTAGAGAGTAGCTTCTCTATGTCTCTCCTTATGATGAGGAAGTTGCAAGATGGAATCCGAGGAAGCTCTGGAGTGCTGTTTTGAATCTGCCTGGGATTTGCTTCCTGTCAAGATGGACCACATTGGCGATTTGCCTTCATTGACCCTCAGACCCAATTTGTGAGCAAACTGGTCTAGGTCTTGCGATCTCCCTGCCAGAGGAAACAATACCACATTGTCCATATAGGTGATGTGGTGTATGCTCTTTCCAAGCACAGGAATGGCTATCTCTGGAAGGTAGCCTCAATGTTTAGGAGCAGGGGTTCACATAGGCTATGAAAAGGATGCCACTCAGTGGTGGCCCTGTGGGATGGAAACATAGGGCCTAAATCCTGGAGCTACTTGGCTATCCAATGAAAGAAAAACCTCCCAATTTTATAGCTTGTCTATAATCTGAAGTTATGCCTAGGGCACTTTAGCCTCTCCAATACACCAAGCAGTATGTCAATTCTGATGCAAAGGCTCCCGCAAAATCAAGCTGAACCATGACTGGCTATGATTTCCTTCTCATGCATACATGGTCAATGATGAGGTGAAATCTGCTGACAGTGTCAGTAGTCAACAACCTTTCTTTGTGATTTGATAAGGTGAGAGACATCCCATGATGTTTTCCTGGATGTTTTCTTTTATAAGGCTCTCGATAACCTTTATCATAAGTGGCACCATGGAAATAGGCCAAAGGTTCTCAAGAACCAGTGGACTCTCAGGTTTCTTGATGAGGGGTACCATAGTGATTGAACATATATCCAAGGCTTCCTGCCTGTCATCAGCAAGGAAATTTATGATGTTTAGTATAATTGACACCATAAATGTGCGCAGATAGTATAAAAAAAATTTTGGAATCCATACAGGGCAGGATAGGTCTTGTCCGGGAGAAACCAGTCTCTGTAGAATTCGCCAATCTGTTAATTTGGGGAAGGGGGCAGCATTGACCAAGCCAATTTTTTTCCGGGCATTAGTTATCCCTAACAGCTGAAATTTTAAAGAATAAAACTCTGATTCTGGCCGACATTGAAGAGCCAGATTAGTAGCAGTTTCCCTGCACTTCAATCGATGTTGGGGCCCGAGATCTTTTGTCTGAGCCAAGTGCCCAGTGATTGTACCCTCTATTCCAGCAATTCATGTTGGGCTCTCTTAATCACAAGGTAGTCAACAAGGGAAAATTGCACTGATTTATATTTTGCTTTCAAGTGAATTATGTGCAGGATGATCTGTTCCTCAAGAGTAAAGTTATGCAGAACTCTGGAAATTCTGTGCAGCTCAGCCAATAGCCGGATGGGACCTTTCGTTTTAAGGGTGAATCGATTTATTAGATAACCTAGCATTTTAAACAAAGACTATCCATGCCCCCACCGGAGGAAGAGACAAGATCCCTAGATGGAAGAATGAAATGTAGGCCTCAGAGACTAGTTGGGTGGTAATATTCTACCTTGTCAGTAACCTTATGGTGCAGGGGAAGTTGATTGTTGGAGTTATGGTATTTTGACACCGGAGTCAGCTTTCTAATGCCAGATGGTCAGAAAAGGCATTGGTCAAAAAATCGAACCTACTATCACAGGAGAAGAAAATACCAGGTCTATTAGAGAACGTGAATGCCTTGTATAAAAAGAGAATGCACCTTCAGGAAAAAGGCCTTCCTCACTTATCATGGGCAAATTAAGGAATTTTTTGTACTTATTATACTGAAGGAAAGGTGTGGTTGATTGAAATCACCTGTAATTAAGGTGAAAAGCAGGCTTGTTCTGAGATTTGCATTGATGGAGTGGATCACTTTGATTATGATCTCCGGGTTTTTGGGTAGGTACAAATTTATTTGATTGAAAGACCATCCATGAAATTGGAAGATGGCTATAAGGCAATGAGTCAATGTATAACATTATGAATAGATCTATTGGTGACTTCTATTAATTATGAGAGCCATGCCTCCTGATGCGGTGGAAGAAAATGAGAGTGGAAAAAGCCGAATTCTTCGATTAATTGATTCACATGATGGTCTGTCCGGAGGTGAATTTTCATTTCCAATAAGTACAGAACATCTGGGGTCTGTCTATGGAACCAATGTGATAAAGCATATGCCCTATCCCACGAGTTCAAGCCCCTTACATTGACAGAGTATCTTTATCATGGTTATTTGGTCAGCAGTTCAAGAGGTTCCAGGAGACCAGCTGGACTTAGGACTGCAGGGGAAACCAGTAGATTCTAGAAGGGATCATCAGGCACCAGTATAGTTCCAAAAGTGTTGAGTCATAGTCTAAATCAGGGCTGTCATGACAATTACTGTTATTAGATGAGGAGGGAAAAAAACCTCAACTTGAAGGGTGAACTCATCGCATGCATCAGGGGTAAGAGAATTAGGTATAAGTCTCACTAATTTTTAGAGAGGTCCCCCAGTGGAGGCCCAGCCATCAGAGAAAAGGATTGCCACACCTTTTTTCCTTGAGGGGAAATTGAGTTGCATCCTGCCCAGAGGGTCATCTAGTGTTGAGTTGCATCCTGCGCAGAGGGTCATCTAGTGTCAGGGATTCAGAATCAAATGATGACTCATGAGAGTCTTGTGATGTTTTTGGTTTCCTTTTCCTCTTTCTTTTCTTTAATACTGCTATAATGAATCCTGCCACATCTGGAGAGTTGGCCATCAGCAGGTCAGTCCTCTGCTCCACCTACAAACAAACTGAGGGAAGAGCCCTCCCCAAAATCTCCAGCAGCAAACTTACCCCCAGTGGGCTCTCAAGAATGCTGAATCCTGTCAGATTGAAGGCCAGGAAATCCAAGGGGCTAATCCTGAGAAAACCCATGAGGGTCAGAATTAGAGGAGGTTGGGGTTAGAGGAGGGCTGGATGTGTGACATACTATTTTTGGAGGGACATTGATGTGGTCCCTGGCCAAAAGTCCACATTGTATGAATCATTCTCTGCAGTCCTTCATGAGGTGTCCCCTAACCCTGTAATGGAAACACTGGGGGAACACCCCAAAGGATGATGAAAAGTGGAGAGTCAAGAAACTCAATAAGCCCAGGTATTTTGAGTGGAGAAATCCCTTTATTCAATGCAATGTGAAAGTCTGCTATAATGGAGTATCTTGGCCTCTCCATACCAGTTTGTCTGATATTTAAATGCTATGATGATTTCCAAAGAGGGCCAAGACTCTCTGGAGATCTGCCTTGCTGAAATTTATGCCACAGTTCTTGACCTAGCCGTCAATGGACCTTGGCCTATCTGGGTCTATGGTTATCAGATATCAAAAAAGACTCTTATGGTTATTATGGAATAACTCCCTGACAATAATGTCACTGAATTGAATCACCATATACCTGTCATTAGGGTGAACCACCACCTTGTATACCGAGCCCCAGATGTCATGCATAGTGAATAATTCAAAAAGTGATTGAACTGGGATTTTAAACTGTGACAGCCAGAATCAAAGCCTTATCATCCTTATAAATGTTAAAAGATTTCTTAAGGAGAGGCAGAATTGATTGATTAAACATCACTTATTAATGGATGTTTAGATAGATCATACTTTGTAATTATTGTAATTACTGGGGTTATCATAAGGAGGTATGTCTTCCCCTTTGTCTTTGGGGGTTGCATAAGCTTCGCCCATCATTTGTAGAGCTCTGCCAAAGATTCAGCAACTTGGGTGTTATCAACACCAGAGTACACAGCAAATATAGATCGAGGTCCTGAGATACTTCAGGCAGCAATGTTGGTGTAGGATGTGGGGGTGGGTCTTGGCAAGCTTTCCTCCGGGTACTGACTGGGTCCTTCAAGGCTAGGTATATTCTGTGGAAAAGGGTTGGAAATTGATCAATACTATTATACTTCAATTGCTTATTATTTGATAAACTAGATGAGAGTGTGTTGGTTGGACTCATCCAGGCAGATCAACTGATGTAGGGGGTTAGATAATATGGGAAGGTTAGTTGATTTGACATTGTTTGAAAAAAGATTAGGAAAATTTTCACCATCAATATTTGCATTGGGACCAAGGTGATATATGGCTACATAGGGTGCACTCCATAGAATGAGACTATTTTTGAAGCTGTGGCATGTATATTAGCATTTCTATTGACTTTGTTGTGATTTTTGGATGTTTTCTGGGAATTTTTGATGGAACCACCTCTGCACTGGTTTTTCCCTCATAACTTTTGTTCCCGACCCCAGAAAAATGCAGTTCTTTTTTTTGGCATGTAGGATACATCGGAATACATATTATTCCCAAAATATGCTGAGTTGAATAATAGAAAAGTGTATTTTTTCCAACTGCAAAGTTTTGACACATTTTCTTAATTTCCGGAAGTGACTGATCACTTTGAAAAAGTAGATTTCTGATGGATTTATTTTTATATTTTTCCTTAGAAGTTAGCAATTTTGATGATCCAGGTGTTGTTTTGCAGGGGAGGTAGAGCTCTTTCAAACAAGAGCAGTTTGGACCTCCAGGCCTATATGGAAGTATATTATCTTTTGGATCTACTTCCACATTACTTTTAGCATGTTTTACTGAGGCTTCTGGCAAAGATGTATCTTCAAATCTTTCTCTTTCAGGTGATATTGACATGTTTCGCTTATTAAGATTTTTAAATTGAGCAGTTTTGTTTGGTCTAATACAGGATTTGGATAAGAAATGAGTTGGTTTTTGATTCAATTTTGAATCTTTTTGTTGAGATTTAAGGTTGATTGGATTTTTTACCACCAGTTTTCTTACCAATAGGGTCTTTTATGATAGACGCCATTCAAGATTGATAAAAATGAATAAAATTATATTCAAACATAATAGAGTTAAAAATTAATAGTTCTTTATTAAGAGTCACATTAAAAATTAATAGTTCTTTATTAAGAGTCACAAACGAATGAAATTATATTCAAACATAATAAAGTTAAAAATTAATAGTTCTTTATTAAGAGTCACTTTAAATGATTAGAAAAAGGCCACTTACCTCAGAATTAAGATTGTTGACAATTATTGTAACATAGCACTATAAAAAAAATCTGAACCGTCCAGAGCTTAGAAAGAACAAACCATCCAGAAAGACAACCGGAAGCAGAGTAGTTATAACTTAGTTAAGATAATAAGTACGTTTTTCCAAATAGTTTAGTGCAGTCTACTCCCATTAACACATCTGTCAGTTTCAATACTACTTGCCCTGAGTGAGCTAGCCAGTGGTCGGATTTATTTTTAATATGCTATTATCACTCTTATTAACTCATCAGTATAATTCTTATGTAAAGTATATGATTGGTGCTTGGAATTGGATAATGCTGATGTGCATAAATATACTGATTGGGAAACATCAATTATGGATTATGAGAAACTAATGCTGAGTATCTATATATATCATTATGCTTATTTTTTGTTCTTTGGGAGATGAAGATTGGGAAACATTAATTAGGGATTATGAGAAACTAATGCTGAGTATCTATATACATATATCATTATGTTTATTTTTTGTTCTTTAGGAGATGAAGATTTAGAATAACTTACCCCCAGGTGATTGGGAAACATTAATTATGGATTATGAGAAACTAAAGCTGAGTATCTATATACATATATCATTATGCTTATTTTTTTGTTCTTTGGGAGATGAAGATTTAAAATAAATTACTCCCAGGTTTACAGTTACTATAAGTCCATATTGGTAAATTAAAGACAAGGGATTCCATTTATGAATAAATGCCGTTTAAGTTACAAGTGATAGTGTTAAGACACATAGTTTAGTATCAACCATGAGAGTGATCAATATAGTTTTATAATATGTAGTCATCAAACCCATTACAATATATATATATATTGAAGCGTAAAATCTGTACACACATTTTTGCTTTACAATATATATATATAGAAGCGTAAAATCTGTACTGTCTTGTGATTCAAAACCTTGAATCAGAGGTTTAAACCCAACTATATAAGTGTTAAATCACTAGAGAGTGAAAGGACACACACAAGTTTTAAAACCCTCCTTTTTTTGTACTTTCATAAGTTAAACATTATATTATAAAAGAATATTTAATAATTTTAAGTCAAAAATATTTAAATTTCCATTCCCTTTAAATAATCATATATGTGTGTTTGATATTGCTAAAAAAAAAAAATAGTACTGATAAAATATTTATTTTTCATAATTAAATATTATGTATATTTTATAGTTCATGTATTTTATTTTATGAAGCAATACCAAAGAAAGTTCTAGAGAGTAATTAAAATAACTCTGAAACTTATAAATAAAAGAATATTCTAGATTTAATTTAAAAAGGGTAATTAATAAATTAAAATCCCTTAGCAAACATAATGTTAATGGAAATTATAAAACAATACTCTCTAGAACTTGTTGCATTATCATTGAAAATAAAGGATAGATGCATTCAGGCCACTTAATGGACATCCGGGCCTCAGCAAGAAGAAAGAGAGAATATTCAAGAAGGTCTTGCTAACATATAAATAGAACCAAAATTTTAGGCCAAGTCTCTTGGTTTGCCATTTTAATCAGTGTTGCAGAATGGATCCACGTCAATCAAAATTTTTAAATATGAATCCAGAGTAGAGGAACTAAATTTGCTTCCCCTTTCTTCTCCAAAAATCATTTCCATACTGCTATGCTAACATGCCATCTCCACTTGACTGCCTAACTATCTCAAGATGCCAGCCATTATTTTTCCCAACTTTGCATTGCTGACCATGTTTTCCTCATTTTATAATCTCACACGTACCAATCCGTATGGACATCAAGACATCAAATAATGGAAGGTAAATCCTAATCATGTCGCTAATATGAACTCTTTCAAAACTTTCATTTTAAAATCTAAATCATTTGTAATATAACTTTTTTATTTAAACATGGTGTTGTAATACTAGTTATAACAATTCTATAGAGCAATGACTTTCTCTTTCTTTTGTAAAAATCTAATGCACGAATCTATAACTTTATTTTTTTTAATGCATTTCTTTAATGGGTTTCACAATTTCTATTTTTAATATTTTAAATGGGGCAAATTTTTAATTTCAATATTATAACTTTTTGTATGATTTAATTTAATATGCTAATAGTTCAATTTAGCGAACTGATCCTAAATTTTCTTATTAAATATCCTTGAAATTATGGGATGTTAAGTCGTAAATGTATGCTTTCTTATCTAACTAAAAGTTCACTCGATTGAATAATATTTTTAAGTTATTCTATTTGCTTAGTGGCAGATTATTCACTGCTACATTTAATATATCAATTCATTGCCATGTTCACGCAATTGATTTTACTTTCATACTATATTTTAAAGTAAACTTAATGACCTTACCTTTGCTTTTTTTTATTATGGAGTCAATCATTTGCCCATCATGCCATCTAGCATAGTAATTATTTTATGGTATTAATTACTAGTTAGCATATTAATATTTGTTTAATGAAGGGAACAATATTCCCTCTTTTATGTTTTGACATCCTAACTAATATTAAAGGTCATTTGTGTATCTTTCGAGAGGGATCAAATTATGTCATATCATTATGTTAGATTCTATTAAATTATGAGGGCCTTAATTCACATATCAGCATCATTAAGAACCTGATTTTTAAATTATGAGGGCCTTAATTCACATATCAGCGTCATTAAGAACCTGATTTTATTTTTTTATTATTAGTGTTGCTTGGCTTAGATAACATTATGAAATTTCCTCATCTTGCTTTGTCATACTTAAAACCTGGAGGACCAGGATTATTTTACTTAGGCATATCCTTGAATGGGGTTTGGAAGCATCGACTCCAAGATACTGTCAGGTCGTCGTTTAGGCTCTGCATGGGTTAACCCAGAAGATCGGACCTTGAAATCCCTACACAATCCACTTTTCAAATGCTGACCTGTCACGTGGACAGGTACATTTCACATTCTTATATAATTGATGAAGCGTTCATCCTAAAATGGACTCAATCTTTTCTAGCATTATGATTTAGTCAGCACCACAATTCTTGTTTAATATTCTTATATTTGCCCCATTTTAAATCTGTAAGATGTAATACCATGATTTCTAAATCCATCTCATATTTTTGTTTATATTATAAGTTAGGGAATGTCATTTTAAAGCTTATTTAAGCTACCCCCCTCTCATTGAAACAATGCTCGAGTGTGCTAACAAACAATGTTTAATAAATCCTCTCCAGTCAGAAAAGAATAGAATAAAATACAAATAACTTTTCTGTCTGAACATTTTAAGGTCTAATGACTGTTTAAGTAAATAATGTAAATTATAAAATATTTTCATGTGTGATTCAAATGAACCATAGTAAATTGATTTAACTTATATCCCATTTATCTGTTTTAAAGGTCATTTATTTTTCATAAAATAATCATAGCATCCAAGTTATAGTATGGTAAAATTGGTATCTACTGTTAGAATATTAAACCGCATCTTTTGACTATCTGTACATTTTTTTAATCATCGTATTCAATTGCAGATTTGTGTATTTAAACATTGACTTACATGCTGTTATTATGTAATTCCTTCAATATGCAAATCAGCATTCACAAACAGGTGAAACCCAAAATTCTATTAGTGTTATAGGTAAATAGATTTGCAACTGTTTATTAAATTGTATATTATTTGTTTATTCATTTTCTCATAATATTAATAAATTATTAACAATATAATTAGTATTTAATTCTGCTTTGCCTCTTGATTTATGCATACACATTGTTAATTAGATTGTGTTATATATAGCTATTTCCGTTGACCTTAGGCCAACTTTAAATTTATAAATAAATTTTGATGAAAAGTCTAATTATAATCTTAAACTGTTTCATTCTGTTGGGAGCGGTGGTTCAAAGCCTAGTAGCATTATCAGTCCCTGTAGATCTCTTGTTTGTTCGCTGTTGCTCTGGGACAGGAATGAATAAAATTTCATTTGTTATCATCAGAAATGTTGTTTGTAATGTTATAGATCTGGGAAATAGGCAAGAGGGCACAGTTCATGATTGTTCCTGACTTATGTATCTTGCACATGATTGAACTTGAGGTACTTTTGCCTAGATACTGGCTCTTGTTAGATGAATATACAATTCTGACTGGTACAATATATATATAAAGCTTAGTGTATGTATATATATATATATATTGTGCCCTTATCTATAGGTCATAATAAGGTAGAAAGGTCAATTACTAAAAAATTTTAAATTTTAAGTTATATTTGTATGATATATAAATAATAATAGGATAATTAGATTTTATAGTACAATTTAAAGCTGAAAATACCTGGTATATAAAAATGTAAAGGATAATTTTAAAAGAAAACAGTTAAATAAAGCTTAATTATATCCTTGCTTATGGTTGTAAAAGCTGGCCATATAAAATAACACAGCTATAAATAGTTAAAAGTATATTAATAATTTGAATGTAATATTTTAAAACTAATAAATTAAATAAATGCTAGATGTAGTGTTATAAATATATTTAATAGTCAAAATTAATAGAGTATATTTTAAAATAGACTTTGGGATGGTGAGAATTATATTTAGTTCTACAAGTTTAAATTATTTTCCAAATTTTTATAAAATATATCAGTTTTGGTAATTTAGACCGAGACATAAAATTAAAAATCATTTGATAAAGTTAGTAATCACGTGACTGTATATTATATACCTTCACACACACACTTGTTAAAATAATAATAAAGTTTGTGAATTTGAAACTAAATATAGTTGCTATCAATCCTTAAAGTAAAAGTTGAGATATTAAATATTATTTTAATAATTGTTTTTAAAGTTTAAATGATTTTGATAAAACTATAATTGAATTTAAAAATACTAGTCTAAATAATATTTTGAGACATTACGTCATTAATTCTTTATTTTTAAAAGTCTAGTCTGTTATAAAACTAAAATGTGTAAATTTGTTCACGCTAAAAGTCATTAACCAATCAATGGAAGTAATTTAGCAGACAAAATATAAGAATTAGACGAAGCGGGAGGAGAAGTAATGTGTAAGTGAAAGAGAAAGTAACACATTTTTTAGCTGATAACACCGTAGCTAGAAAAGTGATATAAATTTAAAATTTTGTATTTATTTTAAAAGTTTTTTTTTAACATATAATATTTTGACTGCCTCTATATGGATTGCTAATTTTAAAAGTTATCTTACCAGGATATTTTATTCGAATTTAACCAAAACCTTACAGTAAAATGGAAGTACAAGGAAAAATACCTAAAAATATTGCTAAGGGAAAAATATTTGGAAAGTGCCTTAATACAGCTTTATTTATGCTCAACCAGAAACTTATTTTTGTCACTCAGAGAAATATAATTGGGACGCTATATGAAAACTTAAAAGAGAAGTTACTTGCCGTCAGGAAAAAATTATGACGCACAATTTATAAAGCTACTCTGAAGTTATGTTATTCTTCTCTATAAAAAAAATTCAGATGCGTTTATTATACAGAAAAATTAGGTAAAAGTATAATGAAGAAAGAATGTTTATCTTTTGAAAAAGAAACATTATTAAAAATATAGTACCAGAATTTTAAAGTAAAGAAAAAAGTGATAGAATAATATGAAAGTGCCATTATGCGTTTTATGGAAAGGAACAGAAAAACTTTCTGTAAGAAGAATTAAAAAAATGTTATAACGTATTCAATGGAGGAAATGCTTGATTGAAAAACATAAAATTAAATTACTTAATGAAAATGGATCCATGGAAATAGAAAATTTTTATTAAATATTTAAATAAATGTACCTAGAAGATGCATCGGAAAAATCGCGCGGGAAAATATTAGCAGACAATATTAGAAGAGAATATGGAGACGTTTTTCTTTACAGGATAAATTGATATCATAAATTAATAATTGTATTCAATATTGTGAAAACCAAGGATTGTCGTCTATGAATATTTATTAACAGAGTAAAAATTGTTTTGCCTTAAAATAGAACATTAAGTGACTGAAGAAGAAAATAATATACATTTTTTTAGCTTTAATATGAACGGTTCAAGAAAGTTTTATAAAGAAGTACCGTAAATATAATTTAAATATTTTTACTGATTATATTTAAAATATAAAATGCTATGTGAGATTAGAGAAAACATATAAACATAATTTTAGTAATATTAAAAAATTAAATATAATAGCTTAATAGAATGATAGATATATTGTTTAAAAATAAAGTGTATGTATGGAATTCTTATATCTACAAGAATCAATGGGATGGTGAAGCCTACGGAACGCGATCGAGAAGATAAAGATCGTTTGGTAATTTTGATATTTATTTATAATGCATAATGTATTTTTTTTTTAGATCATCTACTGATTAAGAATGATGTGTGAAAGTTTAAATTATATGTACACATTTTATACAACATTTTAAAACATATTATGAGATAGGAGTAATTTTGAATATGCATGCAATAAGTTATTTAAAGTATATTAATAATATAATTCGACAGAACAATTGTGTGATTCTTTTGAACTTTCATATGATAAAGTATTCAGATATTTTAAAATAGTTTGTATATGATAAAAATATACGAGGAAAGTAGTAAAAAGATTTTCTTATAGAACAGTGGAATAGTTTTGAAATAAATGAATTTTATTATTGTTAGAAATGTAGATAGGTATTTGTCGATGTACCGTATAGAAAAATCTTGAGAAATAAGATCGGATAGTGACTTGGTAGTACTAGTGGAGAGGAAACCAAGATGATGTTTTGTTAAGAAATAGGAAAAATAAAGTATTTGGATCGTATTTAGTTTGTGTGATTTCAGTATAGTTAACCAAGTCCTATGACTGAACACATATCGTTTGGACAGTGTTTTTGTATATTTTTAAACTTTTTGATGTTATAATAAAGCTGGAGAAATAGCTTTAGCATCACTCCTATAATAGAGGTTGGTAGACAGGTAAAGGTCACTCCTCTATAGTGTCTTTTAATTCACTGTGCCATTATTGTCAAGGTTTATGATGAGTAATATTCTAGTTATATTTTGATCCTATGCATCTGTCTTCGCTATCCTTATTTCGTGAATCTGCATCGTCAGAAAGATATTTTCAAAGAAATAATGAATAAAATAGAACTGAAGATATGTTATCGTTTATGTAGGAATAGTTTATTTACTGGAATGTATAGAACTGTGTAACTTTAAAATTGAAAGTCCAAAATATCATAAAGAGAGAATCATATAATACAGTTTAAAATTAATTCGGAAATGAATATAAGATTTTTAAAAGAGAAATCTAAACAAAGTTGTTTTTTTTTTTTTTAAAGTGATAATAAAATTTGAATGTTTAAATAATATTTTAGAAAATAAATATTGCATATTTATTAAGAAAATAATTCAATAATGTGTAATAAACATATACTTGTGCATGGTATGTTAATAGTTGTAATTATCATCCGAAGTAAGGCTTGAATGAGTATATTAGGATTAATAAACATCAGATAATGAACAATAAAACCTAATAACGAATGTAGAAGAATGTTTTGGAATTTGTAGGATTCCATACAACCAATATAAAACTAGAATTTTATTGTTTTGTAGAATGTTTAATACGAATGTAATTTTGTAAAAAATATAATTTTAATAATAGTAGGGATACAAAGTGTTAGTGATAATCCGACAAGAAATATATTTTGTAACAAGCTAACCATAATAAGAAATCCGATAATGATAATACTGTATTTTCTTAAGCATTTAAAAGATAAGAGTTAACTAGGAAAAATAAATAGAAGTTTGATTTTCATTTTTATAAACTAGTAAAATAAGTTTAGATAGAAGAGCAAAGGATATCCAATGTACATAATGTAAAATATTGTTATTTATCTATGTTATTAATAAACTTTGTTGTAAATTTATTTTAAAAGTTTTGTGTTTTTGTTGTTATTTCTCCACATGGATGCATGATATCACGATACACTTATAATTGAAACAGACATATAGTTTTTGCACAAAAGGTAAACATAAAAGTGTTATAATAATTTTGAGAATTTATTGGTATATTAAAAAATTAAAAGATCATAATTTTATATTATTTATTGGTCATAAGTCGGTTGCCACAATATTACATTAGCTTATATGCTAATGTTGCCACACGTATTCTGTTGTCAGATTATTAAAATACTATTACGTATTTATTTATTTCATTTTAGGAAGAAATAAGATTATATTATATTATTATTGTTATTATTATTTTTATTATTGTTAGTTGCTGTGTAGTAGATTATGACATAAAATTCCCTTTTCATAGTTTACTACCGTAATTTTAAATCAGTTAGAATACAATTTATGAACCTGAGATTTTATTTTATTTTATTTATTTACTTTATTTTAATTAATTGAGCTAGATTCTTATTATAAAGAATATTAATATATGATTATTATTAATCGTAGTGAATAGAGCTTAGAAAGTCGTAAGAATACTATAAGTTAGTTATTTGGTATAGTAAAAAGGGGTATAGTGTTCTTATGCCATTGAGGTAGTATCATGTGGATAATATCTCAATGTAGTCTATCTCGTTCCCCGTGTCGTCACTCCATGTCTCATGAAAATAGTAAATATTTGTTAATTCATTTTAAAAATATAACCGTATTTGTATTTTAAAAATTAGAGCTAGTAATCATTTTTAATTAATGCTGGATATTTCATTTATTTATTTGTTAACTGAGCTAGAACCCGGAATATTCGTAATAATTTTTAAACAGTATAATAATTTTGGAGGACGAGCGGTGGGAGAGGTTAGAATATATATATATATATATACTAAGCCTTCTCTACTAGCTGAATAAAAACTATCAAGCTATAAAAAAATAACTATATAGTGAAAGCAACTATGGAAGGCTTAATCATATAGTATTTAAAAAATTGTCTTGGAAATTATTTAATATTTTGGCTGTAAGATGAAAAAAAAAATCCTACAAATGCATATGCCAAAAATATTGTGTTGAAATTAAACATCTTAAAGGTATCACATTTTAATAATATAAAAATTATATTTTTTATAAGGTGTGATCTATTTAAAACTAGATATCTCACATAATTAAAGCATTTAGAAATTATTATTCCTAATATTTATCAGTCATGTATATTTATTAAAATTATTATTCTGAACAATAATATGCTATTAGAAAGTAGTCACACATTCCAGAAGTTTATATAATTATCAATTTCAAACACAGATAAGTGTTTATAACCAAATATTATAAGAAATTAAATTAATTAATTCTTTAATGTAATTTCGTCCTCAAATAATATTTTATTGATTAAATCTGTTACTTTGTTAAATTTTGAGTTTACTTTTATTTGCTTCATACTTTTAAACTATTTTTTGTCATTGTGATTGAAACTCATGCCTTTTCACTGAATTTTGTAACACAGCCATAAATTTCTTGACAAACATAATCCACTTTATTAAGAAAAAAATAGATATATTATTAATTCCTTAAAGGTAGTGGTCAATAGTATTCTCAGATTACATTCACTATCCTAATTTTGTTAATATCACACACACACACCCCAACTTTTAATTTGCTTCAGTGCAAATCATCAGAATTTTCCTATTTTTTTGGATAAGGTATGAGATACTTAATAGTATTTCAAAATAATTACATGACTTGAGTTGAAAGATATTTGGTTAAGAGGGATCCATTACATGTTATCATAAAAATTAGTTTCAACAAATTTGCTTATTTTGCAAAGTTTAGACTTTTTCAACAGTAATAATGGCATCATATATGAGGATAATGTAAATTTCTTTAAATCAGAGGCCAAACTCTATATATGGTAATGCACCCAGTGCAAGTCATAGTAATCAATGAATGCAAAAAGTTTTGTGCATAAAATTCCTATCTTCTTGCATCCATTGATTACTATACCGTGCATTGGGTAGTACTACTTTATGGAGAGTTTTGCCTCTATTTTAATGGATTATGTAAGCATAGGAATTTGTGACCAATGATGTTTAGTAGTTTAAATTTCTTTAGCTAAATGTTCCAAATTATAAGTTATTCACACATGTCGATACATATTGAGACACACAAACTAGATTATTATTAAGTATCATTTTATGATTAGAAATGCAGAAGTACAATATTATTTTTAAGAAATAGTAATAACTGGTCACGAATTAACTTATTTAGACAAAAATTTAAGTAAATGATCATCCAAATAATATGTAGAATTAAATAGTGATTGTTAATTTGTTGAATATCCTAGATGACTACATAACAAAACAAAGTGAGATTATATTATTTTACTGATTCTAAATAGAAAAAAGAATTTAAGGATATTGGCAAAGATATTAATATCAAAATCTTCCAATAGAAACACATCTGAAATTTTTTACGACTACAAGAGATGAATTAAAATACATTTAGATTTTTAATATTTTAAAACTTAAAAATTTTTGGCAATAGAATCAACATACAAAATTCAATTTATCACTAAGAACCAATAATCTAAGAAATTGTTACTTCAGATGTCATATAACATTTAAGCACTGAAGATGAAAGAGTTTAGCATCCTGAGGTTTTTAAATTTAGTGTTCATTACATGCAGGCCAATAAAAATCAATAATATACTATGCATATGTTTGTGAGTATTACAGTTTTCTTTTTTAAAAAAATGAATTCTATTTATTTTCATTATATAAAGAATACCAAGAAATATACATAATCAACTTATAAAACCCATTTTTAAAAAATCATAAAATTATTGAAATTTATTTTCACATTAATTAATTTACAAATCAACTAAAAAAACCAGTATGACTTTTACTATTCTATAAGTAAATATAAAATTTCTTTGCCTGAAATCTGATGAGAATAATTAAACATATTGTACAGGTCTTAAGACCAAGTAATATCATTTAATCATCAGGTATCTTTTTTCCACAATTTTTTTCTAATATTTTAATTTTTATTATTACATTACAAATAATAAATTGAGCTCAAAGATTATTAAAATACATAAAGTATCATTATTGTCTAGTACAAAATATTTATAAATTTAATCAATAAGATAATATATTTCATTATATCAGTAGAAGGGATTTGAATACACATTTTCAAGCATCCTTCAGCTATCCACCCCATATTATATGACCGATACACAGGACCAAATACATGTAAAAAAGATAAATGATCTCCAATGTACTTATTTCATGCTGAACCAGTACTGATCAGTTTGTCCAGATCATCATCTCCCACACACATATATAAACAGTACTCAGTTTATACTAAGATAGCAAATCTTCAAACTTTAATGGACAGGCTTCAAACTTCTCCACTCTCCAACTCTTCAGCCATCCATATTATTGAAAATGTGATGATAGAATGTTAAAAATCTTTGTTGATTCCAATATTGTCATACCCATGTTGACTTTAAGTCATTCTGAGCCTCATATAGGACCTTAATATGTCCATTTAAATATACAAAAGAGGGATGGACAGAATCCAGGCTGAATTTGTAATATTTGGATACAAATATAATGTATATACCAAACTTTAGACATAATTAGAAAGAATTTGAACACAGAGTCTCAAGTTCCCTTCAGATATCCAGTCCATTTTATATAACCATTACACATGATCATAGACATGTGAAAAAGATGATCTCCAACATACTTATATCATGGTAAACCAGCACTCATCAGTTGTCCAGATCATCATTCCCCACACATATCTATATAATCAGTGCTCAGTTTATATTAAGATAGCAAATACTCAAAATTCAATAGACAGGTTTCACTTTTTACCTTCCAACTCTTCAGCGAAAATCTGATGATAGAATGTTCAAACTTCTTATTAATGCCAATCTTGTTGTTATATTCATGTTGACTTTAAGTCATTCTGATTACTCATATATAGGGCCTTAATATTTACATTTAAATATACATTAAAGGAATGGGCAGAATCCAGGCTGAATTTGTAATATTTGAATACAAGTCTAATTTATATACTGAATTTTAGATGTTATTAAAGGGGATTTGAACACAGTTTTAAGCTCCCTTCAGCTATCCATTCCATCTTATATCATCAATACACATGACCTATACATGTCAAAAAGATAATTGATCTCTAATATACATATTTTGAGCTGAACCAGTACTCATCAGTTGGTCCAGATCATTATCGCTCATCTTTTTCACATGTATGTAGTCATGTGCATTGGTTATTAATGGATAGCTGAAGGGATCATGAAACTCTGTGTTCAAATCCCCTCTAATTATATCTAAAGTTCAGTATACACATTATATTTCTACCCAAATATTATAGATGCAGCCTGAATTCTGCACATCCCTCTCCTGTATATTTAAATTGGACATATTAAAGTCCTATATATGAGGAGTCAGAGTGACTTAAAGTCAATATGGGTATGACAACAATATTGGCATCAACAAGGGCTTTGAGCATTACATCATCAGATTTTCAATAATATGGATGGCTGAAAAATTGGAAAGTGGTAAACATAGAAGCCTGTCCATTAAAGTTTGAAGTTTTTCTATCTTAATGTAAAATGACCTCTGATTATATATATGTGTGGGAAATAATGATCTGGACCAAGTGATGAGTGCTACTTCAGCACAAAATACATATATTGGAGATCATTTATCTTTTTCATATTAAGTTGAGATGGAGTGGATAGCTGAAGAGAACTTCTCGTCTGTGTTCAAATCCTCTCTAATTATATCTAAAGTTCAGTATATACATTATACTTGTATTCAAATATTCATTATATAATGTAAAAAAAGGTTATCGTCTTTGTTACACAATGACTAAAAATTTAAGTTCTTGTTTAGATTAGAAACTTAACCAACAAACCACGTTTTATATAGAAAATGCTGCTGATTCTAAGGCTGCTTTGTAGAGGATATGTTATTAAATAAATTATGTCAATATTACATGTAAACTTTTTTTTGCTGGTCTCTAATGATGATTCTAGTTTATTACTTAATATGCTTGAATAAATCAAAAATATTTGTTGATTAAAGACAAAAACTATGATGATCATGAAGATTCAAACTTAGCTTAATATTTGATCAAACTTCGAGTGACTTTCAATAGTCATATGATTCTATCACTTCTAATTTATTATTAAAACAAATTCGTCTTTTAACAATAAAGATTAAGTATATGAATTAAGCTATTCTTAATACGAAGATTTTTTTTAATAACACAAACTTTAAGTAGCATTAAAAGTTATTACAAATGCAATCTTTATTAAAAAAGGAAATGCTTAAAGTTATTCATCTGTAAAAATAATATATTATTTATTTATTTATTTGAATATCTGTCAAGCAAGACCATTTTTAAAATTTAATAAGTTTTCTAAATTAGTAACTATTACTTCAATGCTTAATATATATATAATTGATAAAACAATTCTATCCAGTAAATATGTAAAATAACGAAATAGTACTTTAAAATGAAGATTAATTTATTTAAAAATTCCAAACAATGGAGCTGTTTTTGAGCGCTTTTATGTCACTATTGTAAATAATATTAAACAAATAATGGCCCACAGTAATCAAACTATTTGATAAAATTTCAAAACTGGATTCATTGCAACTATTAGCATTCAAGGAGCCAGATTCAAGAATTTTTTATAAACCAGATGGTATACATATAATTATAGAAAAGTCCTCTAACCGTGTGCAGTAAATAAGTGAATTCTTATATATCGTGATTACTTTAATACTTGCAATAATTATCATAGGAAAGCATGAAAACAGGTTAAGTGGATTGCATTTTTTAAGTAAATTTATTTTCATTATAAAGTTTATTTGTATATATATAGTTACTGTTCACTTCAGAAATAAAGAACAACTGTTATTATCAAAATGCTATACTTACAACAATTTATAAGTATAATTTTAATAAATTATTCAGCGATAAGAACTTAGACATAAAGCTCAACAATCAATTCTTAACTGAGAATAGTTGGGGGAAAGAGTGAGGAATATTTCAAAATTTGGCAATTGCACAGATTAGTTGAGATGTGTTGCACTTAATCTCATGGGAAAAATAAATAGAAATGAACTTGAGATTTCTCACTTTTAATATAATATTTTTAATTATAAATGACTTTTGTAATAAATATGCAAAAAGTTTGAGCAAAATGAAACAATATAATAAACCAAAGACATTCGAAAACATAGTAATAATCACACAAAAATCAAAATTAAAAAAGATCTTCCACTAGAACTAATTTTCAAATTAGCAGTATATTCTAAAAAATATTCAATGTTTTGTGAAATTAACAGGACTTCCACCATACTTTAAAACTTTTACAAATATATCATAATGACCTACCACGGTCTTTTAAAATTCAAATAAATGTTTTGTCTTTTCTATGCTGGATAAAATAAATAAAATGAATATATCATTAAAATTGTCATTTTAATTCTTATATCATTATTCAAGATGAACAAAATACCCTTTATAAACATTAAAAATATCATTGTCATTGATGTATCAATATGTATGATTATACATATTAAGACACAATGTTTTTAAGTAATCAGAATAGCGAATAGTCTGCAACAACTCTATTTCTACAGTTCGCTAAAGTTCAATTCCCTCGATGATCTTTCAGGCTGGCTGCTACAAAAACGGTTCACAATGGGCATACCTTAGCCCCAGTCCAGTTTAGCTGTACATGAACTCTTCTTAGTAAGCACTGCGACTGACCTTAAGCTTCTTACAGCTTCCGTCTCTGCAACAGTCTACAAGTAACTCCACTTGAAAACCGCTGGAAACTCAACTCTTTATTCAGCTGCTATCCAGACGGTTTCTTCAGGCTGTGGTCTCCTTCAGCTATACTTGTGAACTACATTTCCACTGGGAACTGGACATTAACCACAAGCACTGACACTAGATGTCTCCTACTGGAATTGAACAGTAACTCTACTGTAGATGCACTCAAATACTGTCTCTACTACTCTCTAGACTACTCTGCGTAGTTGTTATCCAATCTTTTTATAGCTTTCTACTAACTGCAACAATCAATTACATTGTCCAATAAGGTACGGTCTCTTATCTAGAAATATTTGCAATCAGCAAAAATTTCTTGGAATTGTCGATCGCCATTACGCCAATGCCTTAATTATTTGCAGCTGAATAAAGAGTTGAGTTTCCAGCGGTTTTCAACTGGAGTTACTGGTAGACTGTTGCAGAGACAGAAACTGTAAGGAACTTAAGGTCAGTCGCAGTGTTTACTATGAAGAGTTCGTGTACAGCTAAACTGGACTGGGGCTAAGGTATGCCCATTGTGAACTGTTTTTGTAGCAGCCAGCCTGAAAGAACATCGAGGGAATTGAACTTTAGTGAACTGTAGAAATAGAGTTGTTGCAGACTATTCGCTATTCTGATTACTTAAAAACATTATGTCTTAATGTATATAATCATACATATGGATACATCAATGGCACAGTCGACAGGATTGAATATAAACAAAGAGGGTAATGGAATTTGCATACATCAGTCATCAAATAAAAGAAAAAGCCACTGCTGGATTTAATACAATTATGATGGGTTTTTTTTTTATCTTTTCAGATCTATAAGTTGCTTTCAATGTATCAAAAAAAAAAATCTGAAGTAATCAGGAATCAGTGAATGTCTCCTTTACAGTTTTAATCCATCAATCATTTTTAAGCCTTCATATCAGTCTGTGACTTTCTTCCTTTAAATCTCTATAGGAGATTCGTATTTAATTTATTATTCTACTAAACATATAATTCCTGTTAATCAGGTCACTAATAATAAAAATCATCTTCAGAAAACTAGTCATGATTCTTTTTTGTGAGTGTAAAATTATAATTGTATTTACTTTTATGTATAACATGCTTTTTAAGAGATTCCATGTTTCAATAACATGACAATCCTTAAAGACCAAGTTAATAATTTTATTATTTATAGCTAATGAAAGAATGAACATCAATTTTCTTGCAAAAATTAATGGGATAATCCTAGTTTTAATGCAACTATTATTGTAAGTACTCGTGTAAAGGGATTTTTTAAAATATTCTATTAACAATAGTGTAATTTTTCTAAATTTCATTAATTTAAGTGAGCAAGCATTAATGTTCCTTTATACTCACTTTTCTGAAGCAAAATATTTGTGATTGTTAATTTTATATGTTGCATAAAAATTTAATAACAGCAAATCACTTGATTTTTCTGCACCTGTAGCCAAAGTCTACTCTTTGTAGCAACCAATATATATGTTATAACCTCTGCAATCCAAGACTAAAGGTCAAGGATGGAAACTCTAAGCAAGCTCTAATGCAGAAGTGCTGAATACTAAATCAACTTGCTATACACATATATATGTTCTCACTTCCACATAGACAAAAAGATAATACTATATATTTTATACTTTAATAATATATAAAAGTAGAAATAAATAATTTTCTCAGGGTATTCAGTATATGTTTGATACTACTCTTAATCAATTTTTAAGTAAATATTTGCTAAAATATAATATTCTTAATAAAAGAACTAATTAAGTATACACTGAGTTGTATTTACGCTAGCAATTTTAAATATAAGGTTGACTAATGCTTTATCTCAGGGTTATGAATCGATTAAAATCATTTACATAAAATAAGAATAAATACACAGAGGTTAAACCTCCCTTCTGTAGTGCAACTCAGTGCAAGCCAGAGTAATCAATAGGTGCAAGACGGTTTGTGCATAAAATCCCATCTAGTGCCTACTCATCCAATATCTCTAGACTAGTTTCTAGCTTGTGGCTTTCATCAGTGAGGATCAGTTGTGATCATGTGATGTTTAGTGGTTTAAGAAGAATAAATATGGATGTAAAGTTTATTCATGTATCTTAATAGATGATAATGTAAAAGAATTTTATGTACATCATCTTATCCTATAACTTTGTATTTCAGATAGCAACAATAACAAATAATGATGTATTTAATCCAAATAGATTTACATGTAATCTACCATCTTAAATGTGACCTTTATTTCATAAATATGCAGTGGTAATGTTTATTTAATAATGACAAAAGAGATAGTATTAAAAATTAATAATTGCACGGAATATGTAAATGCATATTCATACAGTGTTGCAAGACACACACTACATCAGAAGAGGTTGCAAATTATTTTAAAAGCAAATCCTCAATTTAAATACCGGAGGATAATAATGATATCATAATAATAAATGATATTTTATGCTGTCTTATTTAGTTTGTTTCCATATTTAATCAATCATTAATCAATCTCACTTAACACAGACGTTTTATTTTTTAAAAAAACAGATGAAAGTATTGCTTAACACTCCCAAAATGACATTTAAAACATATATACACCTCAAAATACTTTACTGGATTCATTTGAAGGCTTAATTGTTAGGAGTAAACCTCTATTAACAAAATATAGCTTGTATTACAGGGATACCTTATTGCATACAATATGGCATTTAAAAATTAATTCTAATATATAGAAGTGATGCATAAATATTCGGACCTATTTATCTAACTAAGAATGATTAATTCCTTTTAGCTTGGAGGTTGAAACTTAAGAACCTATAAACATACAATAATTTCAATATAGCAAAATTTTTTATGTTTAAAGTTACTTATTTAATCACATACAATATAATAAAAAAATAAAATTAATAAAAATATTACCTGTACATTCATATAATAACATCTGAAAACTTTTATTTTTCTTTATTACAACAATAACAATTATAATAACTAACTAAATAAGAAACAATTATAATAAATTCACTAAATAATCCATTGGTTTATGTATCAACAGTTATTACAATTAAAACATCCCAATAAAATATTGATACATGAAAAATATTCCAATGTTTTGGGGAATTTACAGAAATATTTTAAATAAAAGCATCAAAGATGATATGAAGCACACTTAATTTTCCTTTTTGTAATTTAATCCTTACTGAAGCACAATATAAAGATTAATAAAATTCCATTAAACACATTTATTAATCCAATATGATTTATATTTAACACATTAATCCATTACAAGGATTGCCAATATGTTGACTTTTTTATATATTCAATATTTTGCATTTTATAATCCATAATCCATTAGTCATATAATACTTCACATTTATAATCCATCATACATTACTTCAAGCTCTGGAGGTGAATCATAGTTTGCTATATGAAGAACCAATTTAATCTGTTTGAAAAGACTTTATATCTTTATACACAAAGGATTAACATTCACCACTTCTTTCATTTGAAGTATGATATTTAATCCTTGTTGCTAAAATAGTTCACGTCATATATAACCAAGCAAATAAGCTATAATTCATATTCAGATTGATTTCCTTGATTTTTAAATTAAAGTTCAGAATTTCACCAAGCAGTGAAGTTTATGACAATATATTTGAGTTGAAAATTATTTCTTAAAGTTTCTCTTTCAGTAATTGATGATGAGGTAGTCTACAGCTTTGAGACAAATATTCACACTTTTTGAAATAAAAAGTTGTTTCAACATTATTTCAGTAGATACAAGCAACTTGATTGACATTGATAGAAATAGTTTTATAAATAAATCAATGATTTACCAATACTTTAAAATGAAAAGATCAGCAATTAAATTGAAATCATTAATCAGTATTCCATTGAAAATTTATCAAATCTCCATTATCAGTTCACTGCAATAAATGAGATTTTCTTGAAATAATAACAAGTGATAGTTTCTTGTCTATTTAATGTTGTTGTTTGTCTTTATCAATCATGGTTAGCCTATACCTACTAAACCATGATTGATAAAGATAAAAAAATGCTATTTTAAAGTTTTAGCTTACTTAGGTTCTGATTGCAGTAAAATTTTGTAAAGACTGGCTGTTTTTACCCAACATTAATATTTATACCAGTTGATTAGCTGATGTCTGAATTAAGAAAGTATGCAGGAATGATGTGGAGAAGAGAGACTAGAGATCAGAAAAGATGAATTAAACTTGGAAAGACCTTCATCCTGCAATGGAATTGATAATGCTTGATGATGATGACATTAATAGAATTCATTTTATGAAGACATTCTCTTTATTCTTGCAAAATTTCACTTTGTAATGTATGATTAGTTTACTATAGTTGTTTTCCAAAATTATTTGATAGGTGAGATATCATTTTCAATGATGTTGATCACTTGTGTTTTCATTTTAAAAGTGCAATAACAAGATTGTTTATCCTGATTTTAAATCATTTCTGAGGATAACTATGTCACAAATTCCTAAGACAATTAGATTTCCTGTTGTTTATCCTTTTAAGATACAGGGGTATTTTTCTATTTCGATTTCCCAAAAGATTATTAAAAAATAGCAAAAAGATGATTATTAAATCAAGTCAGAAATTCACATGTGTAAATAAATAAATGTTTTAAGAAACTGTAGCCATCATAATAGTTTGGAATTATTAAAATTGTGATGCCAAATAGATTAGATTTTGCTTTGTCGACAGTTTCTTAAAATATTTATTCATTTACACATGAGAATTTCTGACTTGATTTAATAATCATCTTTTTGCTATTTTTTAATAATCTTTTGGGAAATCGAAATAGAAAAACACCCCTGTATCTTAAAAGGATAAACAACAGGAAATCTAATTGTCTCAGGAATTTGTGACATAGTTACCCTCAGAAATGATTTAAAATCAGAATAAAAAATCTTGTCATTGCTCTTTTAAAATGAAAACACCATACCATAAGTGATCAACATCATTGAAAATGATATCTCACCTATCAAATAATTTTGGAAAACAACTATAGTAAAATAATCATACATTACAGAGCGAAATTTTGAAAGAATAAAGAGAATGTCTTCATAAAATGAATTCTATTAATGTCATCATCATCAAACATTATCAATTCCATTGCAGGATGAAGGTCTCTCCAAGTTTAATTCATCTTCTCTGATCTCTAGTCTCTCTTTTCCACATTATTCCTGCACACTTTCTTAATTCATCCATCCATCTCACATTTTACAATCTCTTGGAATTCAGTTTAAGATTTAAATTGTCCATCTATTATCATCTCTTCTAGGAATATGTCCAATCCAACTTAACTTCAATCTTTCAATTCTTTCAATGATGTCAATAACACCTGTTTGTTCTCTTACCCATGTATTGTGTTTTCAATCTTTTCTTGTTGCTCCTAACATGCATCTCTCCATACTTCTTTTAGTGGTTTGAAGTCTCTATATTGCTCTTCTATTAAATGTCCATGTCTCAGATCCATAAATAAGAAATGACAAAACATATTTATTAAAAACTTTCTTTTCAAACACATAGGCATATTTCCTTTTAATATTAAGTTTGCTGTTAACTGAAAAGAGACCTTTTAATTCCTCTTGGATACCTTAAATGAACCAAGCATAGGAAATTTCTAATTTCTACTCCATATATTCTTGTTGTTGCAGTTGTTATTACTATGTGATTAAATCATATTTGCTGTTAACTGAAGAGACCCTTTAATTCCTCTTGGAGACCTTAAAGGAACCAAGCATAGGAAAATCCTAATATCCACTCTATATATTCTTGTTGTTGCAGTTGTTATTACTATGTGATTATTCATATAGTATGTGAACATGAATTGGCTATTCACCAACACACATTAGCCAGCCTGGTGAGTTTATTTGTGTTTTATCCCTAAGATCAAGAAACATTATGGTCTTTCTTCTCAGTTACCTGATAAGCAGAATGAATGTGTGTGTGAATAAAAAAAAATTCTATTAATGTAATCTATAATAAATGTGCATAGATAAATTGAATATATAATATTCATAAACTTTAATGGATAATAGTTATGTAATCATTTATTTCTTTGCTGTGTTTTGTGAAATATTTTAATTTTATTGCATATGTCAATATTTCTCAACATTCTCATCAGTGCAAAGATCAGGTAGTATGATTTAAATATTTAATTGATATAAGATGTTTGTATGTGCTATTGTTATTAGAGATAAGTTGTTGTTATTATTATTATTACTACTACTACTACTAGAGTAATATTATATTTTCTTATTGATGATGAGATGCTCTTATCTTACATATCTTATATTTTATTTTTCTTATATTCATATAACAGTAATGGTATCACATTTTAAATAATGATTAAAATGTACATGTAATAGTAAGGTTAGAAGATAATAAGTAATAAGAGTAAGTCCATGGCTAAATGTCGAATATAGAATTTGTTAAGATCTTAATATTATATGAAACATTGACCTATTGACATTATATTGGCTTAGAGAGAATTAAATGTTATATCTAATAAAAGTGATAAAACTTAGTGGATGCCATTTAGATAGTGTGCTCCAATAGAAGCAATTTTTAAGAGGTATAAAACATAGATAAATCTCTTAATCTATTTTAATTTACAGTAGTAAGGATTTATTTATATTCTACATATTAGCAACCTTCTCTAATAAGTGTATATGTTTTAGCAACACATAGGGTTACACATCATCTCATCTACATGCTATCCTTTTATAATAGCGCTTATAAATAAACCCATTTATTGTGGAGAATATAATTAAATATATTTATTTATTTATTTTATGCTTATTTTACCTTAATACATATGCATTCATAATTTTAAATCAACAATTAAACAATAAAATTGTTTAATTATTGTTTCGAAATAATGGCTGTTATTTTATTTATCATCATTCATTTGGATTAATAATGTGGTCACATAATTTTAATCACAATTACTGAATTTTCATTGTACTTTATGTAAAGTAGTTAAGTGAATATTATTTATTTTAAACATTTTTTTACGAGAGCTCATCTGCACTTCTTTCACAGCTATATTTATATGCTTTCAGATATGAACTGGATACAATCACAAAATGCCAATTTGTGTCCCGTCTTATCCTAAGAAACTTTACTGATACAAAATATAGAAGAATCTTAATAATATTAAATCCCTGAGAAGTAGGAAGAATTAAGACATTGTTTATTAATTGTGATATTATGCTAGCCACACATATGAAACTATAATGAACAGTTATATACTTATTAGCATATACATAGTAAGAAATGCTGTAAAACCCTGAGCTATATTAAAAATATTAATGTCCACATATAGTAGTGTAGTAACAGATATTATTCATGTGAAATTTGACTTACCTATAATATTTTTTTGTGTTTTGAAAGGTTAAGCTAAAATTTGTCATTATTTTGTTGGTGAATGATCGAACATTGGGACTACATAATAAGTTAGGCTTAGGTTCTTTGATTCAGCCCTGACCCACTGTTACAAATTAATGTAGCACCGTTTATTTACCATTACAATATATATTAAAATATGTTATAGTTAACAACATTATATTTACACACAGTTGTCACTGTACTCTATATGTGTTTAATTCAAAAATAAATATCTAGTGTTTAATAGCAACAGTGTTTATTTAGATATTTATATATTTGTCACCATTGTATATTCCCCTTAGTCAATAATCAATGATTGGATTTGGGGTCATATGAGGGGAATGATCTTAATTTTTCTTAATACAATATTAACATTAAAAAAAAGCTCAAGTTATTTAACAACTAGTGAAGTAAGAAAAATCCTCAGCAATTTTCAGTTTGGATAGTTATCAACTTTATAATGTAAATTAATTTAAGTATCTTGGCAATTAATAAACAGAAAGGTGGACTTAGATGCTGAGATATAACACAGACTTCAATATGTTGCTGCTGCTTTTAACAAGTTAACAGATAGAGTACTTCACCACAGGAAAATAATTAACATAACAAAATCAGCTGTATACAGCACTGTTATTTTACTTAATATTGTATGGAAGTGAAACATGGACACCCTATTGGCACAATGTAAAAGCATCAGAAAAATTTCATTTAAGAATACTCCATAAACAATGGCAAGATTATAAAACCAATTAATCTATTCTTCAGCTTGCTGGATGTGATACTATTGAGTCCACTATTATAAAATCACATCTTCAATGGACTGGATATGTAAAATGAATGTACAATGGAAAATTCTCTAAATCTTTGTTTGATGATGAACTTGAGCATAGTTTTTGTGGGAAAGATAGACCATGTTTACATTATAAGGATTATCTCAAAAACATTCTAAAGAAGTGCAATGTCAATTATTTTCACTGAGATAATATGGCAGAGAATAGAATATATTAGAGAGATACCTCAGAAAAAAGTTTTCTGTTAACGAAATTAAAGACAACATTGTAAAATATTAAGTAAACATAAAAATGGATTAGCATGTAAATGTATTTGTCATTCACCATTGGTTTCTTTGGGGGTTAGAATGGCCACATTTATCTACAAGTGATTTATTATATTAATGTATATTTATTTGTGCAATTTAAAAAATGAACCATATATATAAATGCAGCTTTAATTCATGATTTTACAAAGTTATTAATTATTGAAATATGCACATAAAGAATTTATTCTAGATGTTCTATACTTAGCATAATACATAAACAATATAAGTAAACAAAATAATGAAAAGAAAAATTTGGTTAATAAATGAAAAGTTTAGTAATATTATTATTAAACTCACAGTTTTGTCCATCCATCTCCCAGCTGGTCTGAGAGCCTGAAATATAATGTTTGTTATTATTATCATAAAATATCTTGTCCAGAAGACCCATGCAAGCTTTGATCATGCAATACAAAGTATTTAAATTAATTTCATTGTCATAAGCAAATCAACACTTGACATATTTTCACTAAAAAGTTACTTATTTTTAATCAAAGCAATATTTTAATAAAAGCTGTTAAATCTGAATTAAATGCATAATACACATGCAGATAAATAAATAGCTAATGCATTTTTATTTTTGTTAAAGAATAATTTCATAAAATCATGCTTATTTTGTTATGAAAGTTTTAATAATACTTTATAATTCTAGTATACATATAATAAGCACAGTTGCAGAGAGGAGTTTGCTATTAAAGTATTCCTGTCATTGCAGCTATTAATACTATGTGATTATTCAAGTAGTAAATGAATATGGATGAATTGATCACCAACATGCATGAGTTACCATGGTGAGATTATTGATTTTTTACTTCCAAGTTTTAGATTGAATTCTGTAGCCTTTCCTTTTAATTGAAGTATCAGTTAAATTTTCTTGAAAGCAGGATAAATATGGGTGTGAATGTTTCTTCTTTTTTAGTATATATTTAAAATCATGATAGACAAAATGAAAGTTAGCTCTTATTCCCAAGAAGCTATAAATTTTCCAGAATAAGGTAGTGTTAACAACTGAAGGGGAAAGGGCTAAAAATCTCTGATTGTGGACTCAGGCTGCCATTCATATTTTATTTAGATATTTACAATTGCAGATCACTTTCAAGTAAAAGAAGATTGCATGAATTGGAAGAACTATCCTGATATTAAATGGAATATTGTTGAACTTTGTAAAGTTAGAAAGTGAAGAGATTATTTTAAAAGTAGACATGTATTAAAAGGTACAAAAGGAAAGGATAACATTAAGAAATTTGATGATATTTCACAAAGAATGGCAAGATGAGTTACCCAACATAAAAGAAGATATCAAATGCAGATAATTCAAGTTTATGCGCCAACAAGTCATCATTGATATATAAAATGTTTTTAATCAGATCTGCAATATTGACAGCTGATATAAAAAGCAAACAGTTAACTGGTAATTTTCTACTGAAACAATATATAAAGCAAAGAGGAAATATGGAAATATATTAAAATGTTCCATTATGAATTGAATATCTTTTGTAAAACTTATGAAAAAGAATTAATGATATAAAAAAATATAAATGTGAATTGGCAAGTAAAGATATATAAAAGAATAAAAGTCTCAAATGTGTAAAATAATATCTTGATATTGGAAGTAAAATTATTTCTGCAACAAGAAGACAATCTGGAACTATTACCAAAAAGAGAGATAGCAAGAGTTCTATAATGAATTATAATAAAAAACAAGAAAACAAAATATCTTCTACAGTTATTACATCTTTTAAATTGTCCAGCTTTGTAAATAAACAAGTGAGACAATAAATAAAATTTATGAAGGAAAATGCTCCAAAAATGATGTAATTATTATTGATATCTTTAAAAAAGCAAGTGAAGAAATAGAAAAATTGTTGAAAAAGTTAAATACCAAATATGTAAATGATAAAGATGTACCAGATCATTAGAAGCTAACAATATTGATATTTAAGAAGAGTGGTAAAGGAAATATTAAAAAAATACATTGCTATCAGTTCTATATAAAATCTTTGCCAAAAAAATTACAACTCATCTGCAATGAAATTTGGATTCTAATCAACTAAAAAAACAAGCTGAATTTAAAAGTAGTTTTAGCTCAAGTATTGAGAGAAATTGTAGAAAAAAACAATGAATATGAGTTGTCATTATGCTTTGGATTTGTAAATCATAAAAGGCATTTGATTCTAACAAGTTTATAGTTATTAAAGCATTGAATCATCAAGATACAGTCTCAAAAATATTTATCAAAATGCTTTAGGAGTAGTTAGATTATTTGATGATATTAAAAACATTAATAATAAAAATAATGTATGACAGCATGATTCCATATCTCCAAAATTCTTTACAACAATTTTATAAAAAGTATTTGTGAACAAAAATGGGAAACTAAGAAAGTAAAAATAAATAGATTATTTAAGTCATCTACTTTTGCAGATGATGTGATAGTTTTTACAAATAATGCTTCAGAGCTTCAAGAAATGTTGCAAGAGTTATCTGATCAAAGAAAGAAAGTAGGACTACAGGTAAATGTTAAAAAAACTAAAGTAATGGTTTGGTGGACTTTCTCAGAAGAAAATAAACACGGATAATTATGAATTAGAAAAAGATAACAACTGCTAATACTTTGATAGATTATTAATAAAGATGGAAACAAAAAATGAAATTAATAATACCATTAAACTTGGATGGAATGCTTTCATTAGAAATAATCTAATATTAAAAGGAAATATGTTATGTGTTTGTAAAGGATGGTTTTTAATATATATGTTTTACCACTTCTTACTTATGAACCTAAGATTTGAACATTCAAGATAAGAGCAGTTATAAAAACTTCAGACCATTTGTTGAAATATTGACAAAAGAGATTATAACTAAAATACAATGGTGAGAGAAGAAACATGTATCACTGATAACATTGAAAAATTAAGAGACTAAAATAGAGCAGTGATAATCTTAAGAGATTTTAAGAGACCTGCAGTGGAGTTATAATGTTTGAAAATGATGATGCTAATAAGAAATTCAACCACCATTCTCAAATCTTAATTCTAAAGATTTAACAATTTTAATAATCAGTTCCAATAACATTATTTTAAAAAATTGCCAAGTTTTCACATAAAGGCTATCCCATAATTTCATCAATATAGAAAAGAAAGACAGAAAAAAAAAAACTTTTATTTATAGAATTTGTTCAATATATCTATCATTATTCTCAATTCATAAATTTACACATATTCTAGGAATAATCATATAATTATGATGCCACAAATAAAGACATTATATTCTTCATTAATGCTATAATTAAATGTTCAATATTCCTATAACTTTCTCTGCATATACCTGATCTTTGATGTGACCTTGGAGACAAAAATGTAGAAAACAAATATATGCTTCTTGGTGTAATTTATCATGAATAGATCTTGTTTACTTAAAACTTTGCAATAGATCTGCTAACACAACTTTGAAACAAAATACAATTAGTTTAATTTCTGTTTCTTTTTCTTTGGCTTTGACTTCCTGTGAGTAAATTGTTTGGATTCATTATTTCTTGCTTTGATACATGTTAAATACACCTTAACCATATGGTACTGGACTTATGAGATACACTATATATATTATAAATCAATCAAAGAGCCGATCAACCTACTTATTACTCATTATAATTTATTATCATAACACTTAATCCATTTCAACTTAGTTCTAAATAAACAAAGTACATGTAATTGTTTAAAAAAAGAAAAAAAAACTTTGCTATATTATTATATTGCCAGCAATTTTATATACACTATTATTAATATTTATTGCATTAGAATAGCTTGTTATAAAACTTTATTAATGATTATTAACATCCACTACTAATTAAAAAATTATATAGTGAAAGCTTCTTCAACAGCTTTTAAATAAAGTAATGCAATCCAATACATATTTACACCCATGCACCCACTCATACATAGATTTTTTTTTTTTTTTTTAATTTAGTCTTTTTTAAATAATAAAAATAATCAACGATCCTATGTTTTCTACCTTCCAAAAAGGTTCAGATATCAAGACAATAGGATATTATAATTAAGCAACATCATCAACACCCTGTAATACTTTATTATATGTGTGTGAATAAAAAAAATAAAACTTTATTTCATTAATATAAAAAAAAATTGGCAGACATATGAACAGATGAAGCTTCAATATTGATATATTTTTTATGCTTTTAAGTAAAAATCAAAAGTTATAATTATAAATTATAGTATCATTTAATATGATAATGTAACTTAATATGACATTGTAAAGCATATACATAAATCAAAGGTAAAAGAATCTTTATTTTTGCAACATAGAGATAGATTACCATTAATCTGATAATCTGGGTTCCAAAGTTGAAATGGATTCGGAAAATTTTCACAAAAATAGTCAAATACAAACCTGGAATTATATGGGTAAAATGAAAAATATTTAAAAATTAAAAATAATCCAATTACATATCATCTTTAATTTATTATGTAAGTAAGCCTAGATAAATCAAGGTTATTAAATATTTTTAATATGGTCAGTGATTAAATTTAAATCTAAGTTTAATAGAACTGCTTTTATTAAGCATTTTTATAAAATGTGCCATATGTTAAAGTTTCCTGAAATATAATATTTGAAACTATAAAAAGTAACATATCAAAATTAAATCTTTTTTAAATCAAAATTTTCAGAAAAAATGACAAAAAAGTTTAATATAATTAACATGATTTTATTTCTTTTTTTTATTATTATTATTAGAACAAAATATTTAAAATAAAAGTTTATTAGACACATCTGCCACTACACAAATCATTAATAATAACTCTAGTAGTTACTTGCTTTGAATGATAGCAGATTGTGCACAACTGAAGAATTTTTATTTTTTATTTTTTCATATGTCATAGCATCGGCCGGGAGGCGAACCCACAACCGTCTGCAACCAACTACTTGCTTGCAAGGCGGCTGCGATGACCTCTCGGCTAACAACGCTCGACAATTTTTTATTTATTTATCTCACTCTCCTGAGAATCGATCCTGAAACTATTACCTTTGACGTAATATTTTACCACCATTTATATCGCACAGGGCAATCATTAAGACTCGTAACTAAAAATGAATTAAGAAATGATTAAAACAGTAATAATAAGAGTAGAGAAATAAATAATCTAATCTTGTTTCCAAAAATCCAACTTTTTATTGTCAGAAGAGAACAAATAATGGTAGATACCAATATCTTTCTGATGACCCTTAAGAATCTAGCTTGATACTGTAAACTTTCAAACCTATTACCATAAACATTAGGATAGAGTGTGTACGTGTGCATGTGTCGAGAAGTAAAGTGACCCCCCTCCCCCCAAAAAAGAGAAAATTAACATCTATATGAGAATAATAGTCGTTAATTTTATAATCTATACATAATAACCAACAAAAGATATACAATTCGTTTAAATGATAATTGACCTATTCCTAATCAAATCTCTATAGTAATTTTATATTCGCACGCGAATGTAAAAAATAAAAAAGGCTACTGAATGCGCAATTAGAATAGCGCTAATTTTAATTAAAACAAATATTTACTTCCTATTTTTCGAAGACATGACTAAGTAATAAGCGGACGCGTCTTACAAATCATCTACTTTTGGAATATTACTAGCGTTTTTTTTTTTTTTTAATATATATACAGGATACCTCTTAAAATAAAACTTATTCATCAGAGCGAGAAAAAATGTAAAGTCAATACAATATATGACACCCACTCAGGCGATAACTTTGTTAATTTACATACTAAAGCAGAAAATCCTTAACGAGAAAAGATTTTTAAACTGTTAAGCATCTAACCTTCCCTCCCTTAAAATAATGGTATTGACTTGACCGGTTTAGCAAAATTTACAGCTTATTGCTAGCACCCGGCTCTGACCCAATGGGAAACATTACTTGTTAATATAAACTGCTAGGGTCCGACACAAGAGTAATTTAAATATTACATTTTTTTTTCTTTAAAAAAAGTATATTTTCCGAACATTAATAATGTCATCGGTGGTTCAGGACTTTTATCGTCTCAAAGCGTTGTGGTTCTATCGACACGTTTTCGGTAAGATATTTATTTATTCAGTTTATCATCAGGTATATAAAAGTTTAATAGAGCACATGTTTAAAAATATAATTGACATATATTTAATTTTTAATTAAAATTAACTATTTATAGATACTGATGGAAATGGAATAATAACATTTGAGGATTTTGACCGTACTGCTCTGGTAAGCAATTTAACAATCCAAAATATCCGTTTTCTTACAAGTTTTAACAATTGCGCTGTCAAATTTTACAACACCCAATTCTTTAAATAACTATTTTAGGATAGTCGGATAGTTTTCTTTTACATTTTTCTTTTTTTGTCTCTACTTTTGTATTTTCTTATATAAATATAAATGATTTAAATTTAAAAGATTATAAATGAAAATAAATGTGGATAATTTATATCTAAAACAAAATTAGATATATATTTAATAACTTTTTAGAGAAATGAAAACTTAACCGTAGTTGTGAGAAAGTATTTTAACTTCGGTAAATAAAGTCTATTGTCTCAAACAATATAATACTTTATATAAAATATATGTTTTCATTAGGAAAAAAAGAAATATTAATTCAATAACAAATTCGAATTATTCCATCAACTACCCTCGGTGGGCTGGCCAGATTGCAGAGTATCCATGTGAACTCCACCTAACCAAGTTTAAAATTCGCTAATGTGATTGTGCATTAATTGTCTAATTTTATAATTTAATACTACAACTACATAACATACAACAGTACTTCATTATTATACGTTTGTCTGAAGTGCTTAGAATAGATACTTTGATTGCAATAGCTAAATGAGTTAGAATATTATTTCTGTTATTTATTTTTAATTTTTGCAACCGCAGCAATGTATTCTGAAATTGTTGATATACCATTTAAATCTTTAATATCATCAGTTGAAATAACTTAGGGATTGATAAATAAATATATGACTGCAAGCCCTGAGAACAAAATGCAATTAGCTTCAACTAACTATTGAATTAATTTAATACAAATATATTTTCTGCATAGTCAATTATAGATGGTACTAATATCAAATGTTCTGGAACAAAATATGAATATAGCAATTCAATTTTTAGCTATATATCCATGGTCACTTTTGATACACAACACATATTAATACATATCAAGAATAAAAATTAAATATAATTAATAATTTGAAATATCCTTTAAAATATCTGAAGAAAGCTTATCTAATTTCATTTTTAAAAAATAGAAGGGAAAAAAATCAGAATAATATATACGTGAGAATAAAAATATGGACAATAAGATTATATAAAGCAAATTCTATAATCATCAACTGCTGCCTCATCAATAGCAAATGAAATTCATCCAGGTTTTGGGGGAGATAGTATAGATTTCTCTTTGTACACAATTCATCTTTTCCTAAAACTGTCAACATATAGAGATTATCTAGATAATGATGAGTATTTTTTCTAAGAAGATCTAAATAATTTGTTTTCATATGCAAAAATGATTCATGCTATTTTTCATTGTTTAAATGTGGTTTATGTTCGATGAACATCATTGATAGTCAATACAAGATTGTGTCTATTAACTGAATATATATTTTTAAAAATATGGTTATAAAAATAATAACATGCCAATACTTCATTTTTTAATGACATGCCATTATTTAAATAAATATAACAATTTTAACTTTTTACTGGCTTCATATTCATTGCATGTTTAAAGTGTGTAGATTTCAATTTTATTTTCACCTTGAATTGCAATATAAGTAATTTAGAAAACAGCTCTATAACATTTAATTAAATTTAATATAGGTTATAACATCATTAAGCTATTTATCATTCACTTTCTATGGTTGTCTACATTTTCTTAATTGTAGTTTTTACTTTGTCTTTTTTGGGAAATAATTATTCACATGTAATACGTATTTTAATTCTTTTCTCTAATTTTTTTTTTTTTTTAAATAAAACTTTAGTAAAAAATAACCTAATACATAAAAAGTAAAATAGTGCTACAACATAATCATTTATCTTTAGCTTTGTTGAAAGATTCTTATTATGGGTCCCTTTCTTTAAAAGCATCTATCTTTTTTCTTTTTTTTTGTAGTTCTTTTTTTCTACCTTAGCTTTCTCTCTAACATGTAATCACAATTTCTCTAGTGCATTAAAAAAAAAAAAATTGTATTTCTTTATTTTTTTAACATTTATTTTTTAGCCATCTCTTTAGTGGTTCTGTATTCCTAACTTTATAAATCCAACTAATCTTTTATTTTATTCCAATATCTCAAAAGACTTTAATTTTTTTTTTTAACTGATGAATTTTTGCTCCAAAAAGTGTTTCACAAATCTATTTCTTATCTGAAAATTCAATAGTCCACAAAATAATCTGAATATTTAAATAAAAATCTGTTTGGTCATTGCAGCATATATTTAAGATATTTTTCATTTGCACTATTTTCACTTTTTGTTTCCAAGATATTTAAAAGCACAATCTGCTTTTCTATTGTCTTTTTAGTAACCATTAAATCAATCATAAAACTCTAAATATAGAAGTATGTAAACACAGACATGTATAATTAGTGGTTATTGATTTAAAAAACAAATACAATTTACTCAAGTCACAAAGTGATTCTTGATCTGTAGTTTCTTTAATATGTGTGAGCTCCTTTGGATGATAAAAACTCCCTAGCAACTTTATTACATTATATGCTAATGCACTAAATCAAAATAAAAATTGTTCAACTTTTCTTCAAGTCTATTTTCACATCAAAAATACTTGAGTTAATCTACAAAAACTAATCAATATGATTAAATAAACTGGCAAACTATCTCTAAAATTGATCAATAATATTCTATTGCATATAAACCAGAAAATTATCTTTGGGCCAAAAATTTAACATAAAAATGACATGAATATATCTCAGCTCAAAAAATATATATATGAAATAACAATTTTCAATTATTTCTTTATTGGTTGGTATTATTTCCCTGTAAAAGAAATCAAATATATGTATATCTTTCTTGACTTTTTCCTTTTGCTTATAATGTATCTGCTTATTTTATTTCTAAAACTATAAAATACTAGCTATGTAAAACTGAAACTATGTTTTCCAACACATTTGATAAAACAAAGTTGGAAAAAAAAAAGTTATTACTAGTAATTTATGCATTATTAAAAAGTTATTAAATGTTTTCATTTCTAGTTTCCAACCAAAGTTATAAATCAACATAAATAAAAATTTAAAAAATGCATTATATTTTCTGATTGTATTTGTATGCAACAACATTAAAGAATTCTAACAACAAAACATAATGTTCAGACTGATAATAAAGCAAATTAAAAAATAAATATGCATACTGAAATAATTACAAACTGATAATAAAATAAAAGGCAGATTTGCTACTCAAATAATTAAAAAGGATTGACAACCTTCATTTAAAATATTCTTTAAAAAGCTTTTAAGGATTTTGTTCATTATGAAAGCATAAAATAATGCTCAATATAGAATATGGTAAATATCACCATCATCATTTTCAACCCATTGTAGGATAAAGGTCTCTCCTAGTTCAATCCATCTTCTCTGATCTCTATCCTCTCTTCTTCACATTACATCTACACATTTCCTTACAACATGTGGCTTTTTTCTAAGTCTTTTACAATTTTTTGGAATCCCAATTAAGATTTCAACTGTCCATCTATTATCTCTTATAGCAATATATCCAGCCCAACTCTACTTCAGTATCTTAATTCTTTCAACAATGTCAGTAACATCTGTTTGTTCCCTTACCCATATATTTCATTTTCAATCTCTTCTTGTTACTTCTAACATGCTTGTCTCCATACTTCTTTGAATGCTCTGAAGTCTCTGAATTGCTCTTTGGTTAAATATCCAAAACTTAGATCCATAAATAAGAACTGGTGAAATTTATGTAGTAAAAATCTTTTTCAATCACATAGGCATATTTCCTTTTAATCTTAAATTATATCTTCCAAAAAGACTCCAATCAAGTTTAATATTATGGCTAATTTTATTCCATCTATACTAATGATCTTACCAAGATAAATATAAAAAATATTAAGTCAAAAGTGGGTCAGAAGGTAAAAAATAAAATTGTTAAAGTCGTCAACTAATTATATATTGTACCAAAAGATGTAAGGTCAAAGAGACTTGGGGAAAAGTAATCTATTAGCTACTGTTTTAATTATCTACAACATTTCATAATGAGATAGTTATATGTGTCGTGACATACAACAACATAGTAGTGTGTGTGCACCCATATATATAAAGTTGAAAGGAAAAGTAGAAATAAATACAAATCTTTTTGTAGATATTTTTTATATTACACTGGAATAATAGTTAAGGGTTAAATAATTTTGAATTTAAATTTTTTTTATTATAAATTAAAACATTTAAAAGGTCTAATTAATATTTTATTAATTCTGATTTTGAAAAACAAGGATGTTTTTATGCTACAATCGATGTAATGGTAATTATAAAAAATTATAAAATTCCACTATCTATTTTGATTACCAAATTTTTTTGTAATTAATGTTTGTATAACATATTTTGATAAAATTCCACAAAGTTGTTTTTCAAAGAATTAAGTTGAATTGAAAATTGAAAAAGAGTCCTTAACTTTTTTCAATTAAGATAGAGAAAATTTACTTTTAATTATTGTATTTTTTTATTCCATCCTGCCTATAAAAAAGTTGGAAAAAAAGATTAGGGAATATTTTTTAAGAGTTTTACAGATGATAACAGTGCAACTACCATGAAGATATAACTGAAGGAAAGACAGTAGATCCAGCTGCTGCTACTAGGGCAACAACAGTAGAGTTTGGATTCACATGGAAGCAAGATCCAGCCTCTATGTTTTCCATAATCTGTATATATAAATGTGTATTAAACAGCAGAGAGACTGATGGGAGATCACTATAGTAAAATAGTTACCTGCATTATAACTTTCCTGAAAATGATAAACCAGCTTATTGTGTTTTTAATTAAAAGGGAATCGCTTACCAAAAGAGTCCATCAGCTTGCTGGAGAATGAGTTTATATGTATACTGTTTTATCTATATGCAGAAAAACACAGATAAATATACTGTGTCATATGTATATAAAATACAGTTGGTGAGTTATTTTAAATAATTTCTTTAGTAAAAATAACACTTAAAATCTACATTTTAAAAATGACTTTTGTCAACTAAAAGTAAAATAAGTAAATATTTTTTTGCATGAATTAAAAGCGTAAAAAAAGAAACAAATAATTGATTCATAGACAATTTTATTTTGAAAAAAGGAAGGAAACTCCAAAAATCATTTTAGATTAGAGAACAAAAAAAAAACGTGCTGGAGTATATTTTTAAGAGATATTTCTAATTAATTAATTGAGAGTAACCTGTTAAAAAAAACTTTTATAAAAAACTGTCAAAGAAAATTAAATATTAAAAAAAAAAATACTTTTTTTACATTGGATAATGAATGAATTAATAACTTTATTCACATTATTATATATACACATTTGTGTGAATTTTATGTATACTTCCAACATGGAATTAATTGTGAAAAATATAATTTTTAATAATTTTATTATTATATGACAATTTACACGTTATGGCACATCTGTGTGCTTATATAGATGTGTGTCAACTAGCCATATATATGTTAAAATAAATCATTTTTATTATCATATGACAATATGGTCATAAATTATTATACCACACATCTCTGTGCTTATATATTCATGCATTTTGTTTTTTGACATTGAATTAAGTGTATATTCAAAAAATATAACATGGTTTACTAGCTTTATTTTTTATAAATGCCAATGTATGCACACATTTCCATGTGCACACACATATGCTAAATCAGTCATTATTTATGTATTATTAAAATGTGATAGTTTTTTTATCATATGACAATTCCAATATGTTACAGCACATCTGTGTGCTTATTTAGATGAGTATCATGTAGACACATATAGTTAAATCACTCATTATGTATAATAAACACGAATTTGATTTATAGGTTTATGACAATTCAAATATGTTCATAAATTATTATATCACACATCTGTGTGCTTATATATGTGTTTTGTGTAAGCCTATTGAAACATTTGTAAATTACAATGTAATAGGATTTTTTTTGTATATTAATCAAAATCAGAATGCCAAATTTTTATCTATGGCATACTCAGCAGACCTTCATTTCATTTTAATTGTTATTAGTAAATTGATATTTCATTGTTAAAGTTATTCCAATGAATTTATTTAATCTTAAAATATTGTAAATTATTATAAGCTGTATTATATCTCTTGTTCACAATAACAGAGCTTTTGTCCCTTAGTTAGATTCATGCTTAACAGTCTTTTATATAAAGGGGGTTATATTTAGTGTTTATGGACATTCAGTTGATGCTGATCCTGGATTAGCACAAAGGGGATAACCTTTAAAATTCATTACTACTCTTTATTTAGTTTAGTATTTATTAGAAATTAAGTTTATAGTTAACTAGTACCTTAATGGTACTAAGTAGCCAAAGCTTGATGATCACTATATTTTAATATCCCAACATTATTTTTTTATTATATTCTTATGGATTAACACTTAAGTTTGTGCATCCAAATTATTGTGTAAATAATCTGCAACAAGTTGGCAAGGGCTGAATAATTTGCCTGGTTTATAATAGACTAATTTCAAATCCAGTCATAAGACTTACTGTTGATTTTCTTGTTGATCATTCATGATGATGAATGGTTATTACTTTTGAATAATGCTGGTGAATGAATAGTTACTTAATATACTTACAGATAACTTATTTATAATCAAGATCTTTGCATGATAGTCATTTAATTTTATATTTAAATTTGTAGTGACTTGGGGTTGATGATGAAGTTCCATCACCCCAGGTTCACCCCAAATTCTGTGTAGTGTTACAAATGACTATCCAACTATGGGTCGATGATGATCACTTACTGGTGGCCTTCACAACAAAATTGCCACTCAACTTAATCTCAAATAACCACACCTGATAAAGAAAAAAGTATGCATTTTATGCAGAATTAATTTTAAAATATTACTGTGAAATATGTGGCATGAGTATTGATAATTATAAAATAGTAATTTTAATGTATTCATGTTTAGAATTGAATAGAAAATCTGATTTTGGAGAGTGAACTGAGTTTTTGATTGTTACAGTTTGTTTAGTTGTACTTTCAGTTTCAATGATAGAGGGTTTTGTCATTGGCTTGGGGATACAATGTTTTCATACAACTCCAGGGAGTGTTCTATCTTAGGCATCACTCCAACACATTCTAATTTCTTATTGTTTATCATAGTGCAGTTAACCTAGTTCCCCAGCCTCTATGTCTCAAAGAAAAAGAGCAAGACAGATTTATATTTTTCAGTCCCTAAGACTCAAAAGAGCAGGGCATAATTTTGTATTTTACAGTCCATAAGACTCAAAGAAGTAAAGCTTTGCAAAGATTTTTGCATTATTTTTGGAGGGTTGTGATAGCTTATAGTGTCTAAATTGAGGTAGCGCTCTTGGTGTGTACTTATAGACCAGTGGCTGAATTCTTTATCTCAGAAATGTAGGTCACTATTCTCTCAGTTATCTGTCAAGTGCCTGTCAACTCTCTAAAAAAATTGATGAGTACATAGTTTGAGATATGAACTTTGTTTTGATTATGCATGTATATTATGTAAAATATCGTTAAATGGGTATTTCATTTCTATTTCTCTTATCCCCTTGAGATGGATTTATAAGACTTATTTATCTCGTAGCATACAACAACATAGTAATATATGTGCATATATATATAAAGTTGAAAGGAAAAGTAGAAATAAATACAGAGAAAAAATTTTGTAGAAAGAAAATAAACTGGAATAGCAGTTAAGTATTAAATAATTTTGAATTTGAAAAAAATTATTATAAATTAAACATTTAAAAAGGTCTAATTAATGTTTTATTAACTTTTTAACTGAGAGTTACGGAGACGCCACGTCTTTTGAAAAATTTTTGTCTTTATGCGACGTGATGTGATGCGTTTAATGTTTGCATGCGCCATCTCTTGGTCAATTTTGGTCGCAATTTCTTCATTTTAGACTTATTTGATAGGAAATTCATGCTTTCAATTTTAGTTCTAAAAACATCCGCATATAGCGTTATACTTTTTCAAAAAAATCAATAATTTTGACAGCCTACTTGTTACACCCCTCTGTCTTTGTTCTCTGATTGGATACTACCAAATCTTCTAGGCATGTTTCTAAATGACAGATTGACAAACGAGCAACACTAACAAAGACAATTCACGTTATACACATTCGTAATGATTTTGTTGTAATAATTACATTTATTGCAATTTTTTATGTTCACAAATAATAAAATATAGTTCTCTATCAAAATATAAAGTTTGACTCGGAAAATTTTAAATATTAGAAGAAAAATACATTTGGAGAAATATCCGTAACAAAAAATAATTATTGCTACATAACGTAATCAGGAAATTCCTAAGGCGTGTTTCTAAATGAAGATTCAGACACGACAACGAAGCTGTGTACGTTCGTAATTGAAGTAAATAATAACATCTATCGTAATTTTTTACATTCATAAATAAGATTTGATGTTACTTTATGGAAATATAAAGTTTGATTTGGAAAATTTTAAATTTTACAAGAGAAATAAGCAAACTGGAAATAAAAAGAGAATTACATGATTCTCAGTTATAAATAATAATAAGAATTGCGCTGGAGAATAAAAAGAACACTTGACAAGCAACAAAAATTGCAGTCAAACATATCTTATGGGGAGAGGAAAGCAATTAAATCTCTCAAAGCAGATAAATCCATAATTATTCTCCCTGCTGACAAAGGCAATGCAACAGTTGTTGGATACAACTGATTATGACAACAAAATACAGGAACTCCTCACAGCTGGCCAATATAGAAAAGTGGCAAAAGATCCGATACCAAGTACGGAAACAAAGTTACAAGCATTACTCAGAAAGCATCGCAAGTACTTCACTGATTCAGAAGAGTAAAATAACATCATATTTCAGCAAAATTCCTCATCTTTATGGTCTACCTAAAATCCATAAGGATCATGTTCCATTACGACCTATTGTTAGTTCTAGAGATTCACCTTGCCAGAATTTGGCAAGATTTCTTCTCAAAGTTCTAAGTCCTTTGGCATGCAAGACCCAATCATTTGTCAGGGATTCTAGACACTTTGTAGAATTAATCAAGAACATGAAAATTGAAAGAACTGACTTACTGGTAAGCTTTGATATGGAAAGTTTATTCACAAATGTACCATGTGAAGAAGCATTGTCTATTGTAAGAAAAAGGTTAAATGATGATAATAGTTTACAAACCAGAACAGCTCTTCCTATTGATAGCATAATGGAACTATTAACTTTCTGTATAAAAATAACCTACTTTCAATATAACACAGAGTTCTTCCAACAAAATCAAGGAATGGCTATGGGCTCACCATTGTCTCCCCTGATTAGCAATATTTACATGGAAGAACTTGAAACCATAGCCATAAAAACTACTCCTTATCCACCTAAAGTTTGGCTTCGCTATGTGGATGATACATTTGTTGTATGGCCACATGGTGAAGCATTGCTACAAACTTTCTGGACACACATCAACAACATATCCCCTTCAATTAAATTTACAATAGAACCAGGACAAGAACAAAAATTGGCATTCTTAGATGTTCTTGTGACAAGACTCCCTCATGGCAAAATCAAAACTACAGTTTACCGAAAACCTACACATACAGGAAAATACCTAGCCTATACATCTAATCACACCAGAAACACAAAACATGGAGTTATACTATCACTGTGGAACAGAGCAAAAGAAGTTTGTTCAGAAACTGGTGATTTGGAAAAAGAAAAGATCTATATAGAACAAACTCTTAAGAAAAATGGTTATCCATCAGCTGTTATTAAGAAAACATTAAACAGACAACAAAAAGAACCATCAAGAGAAAAGGCAATTATTGGTACTGTAGTGTATCCATACATTCCAAAAATAGCAGACAAATTAAGGAAAATCTGCAATCAGTATAACATCAGAACAGCTTTTCAGAGCCATACCACACTACGAGGAATTCTAACATCTACAAAGCCTAAACTTGAAATGCTGCAAAGAAAAAACTGCATCTATGAAATACCATGTGAATGTGGAAGAACATATATTGGTGAGACCAGCCGTCCCATTCAAAAGCGCTTGCAAGAACATAAACTGATGATTAGAAGAGAGAAAACAGATGTGTCTAAGGTAGCAGACCATGTATGGACCAATGAACATACGTTCAATTGGGAAAATACAAAAATATTGGATAAAGAAGAAAAGGTACAAAGAAGAAAATTTAAAGAAGCTGCTCACATGACAATGGCAAAAAATCCCATAAGCCAACCTAGTGTGACTATACATAATGTATGGAAATCACTAATCAACTTTGCTCTGAGGAAAAAGTGGAGAAATCAGGAGGAACCTCATAGATAAGTATATGAAATTACTACATACTGTTGCCTTTGGCAGGATGGCTCAGTTGGTTAGTACCTTAAATTTCAATAATCAAGAATCTAAGGACCCAGGTTCGAATCCCATGCTAGTACTGTCACTGGTCAGGCCAGCAACACCTGAAAAGAAAAATACCTCTCGAAACGTTGTGCGTATACTAACCTGTTTGCTGTGATATTACTAACAGTTAGTGCATATACTAACCGGTTTGCTGTGCTATTATTAACATTTGTTTGCTGTGATATTACTAACAGTTGGTGCATATACTAACCTGTTTGCTGTGATATTACTAACAGCTGAATGCATTTGGAATATTTAACTAAAAATTAAACTTTTCTAAAGACATTCAACACACATATTAGATGATGGAAATAGTCCAATATAAAAATACACCCATCATATCTTGTTCCTCTATTTATTCTAATTTCAAATAGCTCTACATATTATTAATAAGTTTAATCTACTATGAAGTTTATTCAATACCTTTTATAATCTCTATAAGTGAGATTGAATTTAGTATTATAAAATTATCACTTTAGCCTTACCTTTAAAGAAATCATAATTTTTAAAGACTGTTTACTAGACACTCTCAGTAATCTTAAATTATATTAAGAATATTTAATTTTTTCAACCTCTACTCAATTTCAGTGATGTACCTTAGCTATAATTTGTATACTATCACCCCTCATTACCTTAGCTATAATTTCTATTCCATCACCCCTCATTACTACACTACGCATTCTATTTCATTCTTACTTATCCTACTTTCTTCTTTCTATTTACCTACCAATATTTTTTATTAATCATTTATTACACTAGAAATTATCAAATAATGAATAATATTTCTGCAGTCATTATACCATTTTCACACAAGATAGGGACTGGTTTCTGGAGGGATGTAATCATAAACATATAACCAAAGACATCAGATGGCCCAGATCACAATTGTTTACACATATCTTTATCATTGTTCAATAGATATGTATAGTAAATTACTAAAATTTAATCCCTCCATAATGTGTTAAAAGTGGACAGAAATCAGTCCCTACCCTGCATGAGGGGTATATTGAAAACTATACTACAGAAATATTATTCAATCAGCCTACCTTTATTTGGTAATTCTATCATTCATAGCATTCCACTCTAGACCCTGGCTCCCTAGCTTTACTTGTAGCATATGTCACTCAGCATTAAGCCTTCTGTATATACTTTTATTTGGTAAAAAAAATTATACTTTTCCATCTTCACTTTTTATTTTATTAATCATCTCATTGTTAAATCAATGTTGTTGTTTGTTTTTGTTTTTGTTTTTTTGCTTTCTTATCCTTTATAAATCCTTAAATATTTTTTACCATTTATTTAAATTTGTACTACTTATTATCTTATTATTTATTTACGTTTATTTTTCTATAAAAAAACATTTAAAAATATTTTGCTAAGTTTTCTTTTAAATTATCAATATCCCATTTTTCTATCCCGATTTAAAACTTCTTACATTTTTAAAATATTATTTTAGTTTCATTTCTAAATTATGATGCAAAGTTATTTCACTTTCAGATATGCATATATACTCTTAATGCTATTTCTGAAATAATGAATGGTTTAAATGAAAACCAATGCTTACTGTTTTGGAGCTTTTTATATGTAAATTTTTCTTTTGTAATTTTTAAATTATATATTTTTTATTACATGAATACACATTACTATCAATTTTCCATATGTTCATTTCTTAAGCTAAAACCAACCTATGGTAATGTCATTATCTATCACGGTATTTCAAAACTTCATTATCAATGTATAACCAATTTTTGCATTTATTTCCTTTTCTTCCCCTATCTTAATGAACATAATAGTCAATGACTCATCATGTTTTCTAGTCAACATGTACTCTTTTATTATCATGGAATATGTTTACAGTAATCTATCATTCATCAGATTATTATACATTACTATTTTTTGCTCTTGAATCTAAAATATTATATATACTGTTACATGTGATATATATACTGTTACATGTGATTATATCATTAAAATCATAAAATATCATTTCATTTATCATTTAAAAATCAACTCATTTTTTTTCACAAGTGTTTACAAAATCTAACACTTTTTCTAGTAATAAATTTATCTTTTCAGATTTATTCAAGGTTCTAAGATTCTAATGCTACTTTCTTTAGATTTCAAATCTGAAAACTTTGAAATTAGATTGTGAACTAGACTCATATGCTCAATTATGAAAAACAAAATAGTTGCAGGAGTAATATTCAATTTACTTTACAATGAAATATTATATATACTTAAATTATTGGTTACTATATACTTAAGTTTTCATTTTATAAGTTAAAATGTTACATATATTGAATATATAAAATAATATACAAATTAAAAACACATACATTAACTTCAAGTTTTCATTCATGAAAAAAGACTTAATATTCTTCCAAATATTGCTTCTATACTATAAAATTCTATGCCACAGAGAACACAAGCTGTTCATGATGCAACTGGTAATTCTATATTATATTATTAAAAATAAAACATAGATGTTTCCATTAATTTGTCTAACTACTTTATTTTGTTATATTATTCCATTATTTCTTATCAAAACATTTTTTTTTTTTTTTCAGTTGTTAGAAATATTTTTTTTTACTTCCATCGATTCCAAAATGTGATAAAAAAATACACAAATTAAAAAAAAAAAAAATTCTTAATAATTTTTTTCACTTTGATATATAAGTGCCAAATTTTCTACATTTACAATCTTGATACCAGCCACTTCAGAAAAATAATTATTACTAATAATTTTTTTAAATTAGAGATTTTCACTAGACCAGATAAAACTTCAACTCTAAGTTGAAGATTAATTTATGTGTTCATGTAAACTAATTGATTTTTTTGGTTTGCTTATTTTCCAAATTTGATCATAAAGAATCTCTCTTGTTTGTAACTAAATATATATATAATTTAGATGGAAGCAAATCACTTTTCATATATATGCTATGATTAGTCAGCACACCACCGTCAATAAATATTTTTAAAATATGGGTGACTACTCATATTTACAGTTTACTTTTTTAATAACCCAACATTTATTGATAGTACGCTTGATTTAAGGACCTGTTTTGATTAATAAAATCATACTCCATTTCCAGCACTGTCAATGAATGTTGGCTTATTTAAAAAGCAAGCTCTAAATATAAGTGGTCATCCATATTTTTAACCTATTTATTGATGGAGAGTAGTGACTATTCATAAAATACTGTATGTGTAAAACATAGTTTGCTTCCATCTAAATTACATATACAAAGCTATTTGAACACTCAAGGCACATAGAATTATGGTTATCGCCTTAAATATATATGTACATATATACGAATATTTTTAGATTCTGTTAAATATATATATATAAATTCCAAAGTTAAATAAAATAGACAGATTAAACAGATATGCACTCAAATAACTTGAAATAATTAAATATGTTGGCAATTTTAACAAATTTGGTAATTATAATAATTATATTTGCAATTCTCACTCATATTTATACAAACATGTTCATAAATGAAAGAAAACAAATTAATTTAAAACATGGCTGATAATTTGACTCCTTCATTAACTCTAAATAACTATTTAAATAAAATACAAGCTGTTTCACATTTAAAAATCCAGTTATAATAATTTTTAATTTTTTAACTTGCACATGTTAAATGTTAGAAGTATATAAGTTTCTCTATGATACAGTCATCAGTTGTTGTTTTTTTTCATCAAAGTAATCAAAAAATAATTAATTTCTTTTAGCCAAGAAACATAAACAATTTCTGTAGTAAAACATTTTTAAAGTCTTTTTATTTATAAATTCTTTATTAAAGAATGTATAGTAATTTACCAGCAGTGTAAATATATGAGATTTCAAGGCACAAGTTTTCAAACCTGTAAACATTTTCAAATTAATCAACTGTTTAACAAATAATTAGTTTTGCAAACAAGAACAAGAGAAATACAATTTACTATCTTAAAAAAAAGTAATGAGTAATCTATTTCTATAAATATATTTGTTATCAATACTTTGTTTTTCAAGTAGAGAAGATTGGATAAGATTCCTGTATAGTAGGAAAAAATTTCATTTGTATTTCTTTCTTACATAATTTATTGATTTTAAAACTATAATATAGAGGACAGAATTTTATTCAATTGGACAAAGATTTCTGTCTTTATTTTTACTTCCTTCATTCTAGTATTGATTCAAGAACCTTTAGCTACCAATTCTCTTATTCTTATAACTAAACTAATTGAATAACAGCATTCAAATATTTAAAATATAATTCATCATTTAATGTAAAAGAAAAATGATTTGCTTTAATATAATTTGTAGCAATTTGGATTTTTAAACATTATATTAATTTATATCCATTTAAATCATAAAAATTAAAATTATTATGTTTTAATTAATGCTATAAAAGCACTAATAATAATAAAAAAGTAGCTTATTATTCCTTATTCTCCTATAGCATGATTGATATATTCTTTAAAAATATATAAAAATCTGTATATAAAAATAAGATATAATAAAAGAAGATATTATCAAGCAGAAGCTTTTTAAGTAATATCATACCCATAAAAAAAAATGTCATTAAAATGTTCTAATCAGAGATTTATAGCAATTATCAAGTTATAAAGAATATTATAAGTTAAATTAAGTAATATAAGCCAAATTAATATATGTAGAGTTGCCTATATATTGTTCCAATGTACATCCACAACTTTTCAACATGTACATAAACATAACACATGCATTTAAGAATATATAAATTAAGTCTATAATATAAACAAAATTTTTAAAAAATAATTTAGTCATTAACTCTCTTGCACTGTAACAATTTTCAATGTTTTCAATTGCTGTAAGCTTTTAACTTTAATTTTAGTACTAAGCTGTTATTATATATCAGAATATAATAAATCTGATTTCACTTGATATATATCTTGTTTAAAAATTAAATAATTTTTTTTTTAAAAAATCATATTTGAATTTAGAAAATATTGAAAAAATTTGTAATCAAAACAAAACATGGTTTTGCCATTTAGAAATCAGGAGGGAAAAGATTTATTTCAGAAAATGAACAAAATCTTATTTATTTGACGTTTGTATTTAAAATGTGAACAAATAAATATAAATAGCTGACAAATCTATGAAATTGACACATGAGGAAAAAAAATTATGAAATTACACTTTAAAAGTTTAAATTCTGTAAATAAATTTTTACATATTGCAATATATTCTAACAGACTCAGTGATCACATGGTAGCAAACAGCTTGTAACCACCATTTTTATAATTTGCATTGTTAACATTATGCAAAAAATATAACATTTTATTTTTAAAAATAAAACATTTTTATATAAAATATGTAATAATAGGTATTCTTGATTTTTAGTAATTATTACTCAATTATTGTGCAAAAATACTCATGAATTTTAACAAATCTTATAAAAAAATTCAAGTTTTTAGTCATTCAAAATACTTTTTCAAAGTAATATCACAAAATTTGATACTTCCAAGGAACAATAAAATACCATCAATGATGAGTTTAAGTCTTTAAAGTTGCCACATTTTCAATTATCCTGACATCTTGAGAATTTGTTTGTAATAAAAATATTAGAATAAAATATAGTGAATCTTAATGATTGATAAAAAAAAAAAAAAAGCTAGTGAAATCTCTCAATAGATGGCTATACATGCAAGATGAATTTCTTGATTTTTCATATGCAGTGTTTCAATCAACAGAGAGGGTTAATAATAAATTGAGAGAGTATATTTACATATATATTTATTGTGTGTGTTACTTATTCACATTCACTTAAAAAAAATTAAAAAGTAAAAAAAACTGCTGTACTATATCTTTAATTTTTAATAAAATAAATAGTGAAATATCAAACTTTCAACACAGTTATATATGCTCTTGATAAGATCCTTTTTCTTCAATAATGTTTTTCCCATTGAAACATAATAGCAGTCTTGCTATCAGCAGATGTTTTTAAGTCCACATTGATTTCAAAATCCATGTAATTATTCCCATTTCCCATTAATTACCCATTTCAGATTCTCAGTTAAATTCTTCAAACTTTAAATTTTCAGATGTAATACAAGAATATTTGACAATTCTTTGCTGCTGCTACCTATTTTACAAATTTTCTTAATTACATAAAACTTTTAGCTTTATGTTTAGATTTTATTACATAATATTGTATCATATTAAATTCAGAAAGGATAACAAATTGATGAATAACCTCTTGTCTGATAATTGTGATTCAGAATGCCACAAATCTTAGTGCACTATCTCTTGGTGATTTTTGGCCATATTTTTGCTCATTTTATGCTTCTTTTACCATAAAAACTGAGCTAAATCTATATTAATATTTTAATTCAAAATAAATTCTGCAAACATCAGTATTTTAGCAAAAACTGAATTTTGGTTGCTTATATGGTTTTAGAAATAGACTACCATCCCCTTTTATTTTATATGGTGCTTGAAAAATCCAATTGTCCATCTCCACCATTGATGAGTAGAAATTTCTAATGTCAACATCAGAGAATGTATGGAAAATATTTTATTCTTTCATAATAGATTACGAACATGAAAATATATATTTTCAATAATCATTTACATTTATAATTAATTTTTATAATATATTGATTAATACTGTGATTAGATATAGATCTTTATTTGAAACTTTAATTTTTTGAAAAATAATCAAGAGAAATGATAAGAGTTGACTGCTATTTCTAAATCAATCACATTCAGTGACTGCAAGTAGAAACTATCTATTTTTCATAATTATTTATATGTCTATAATTATTTTTTTACAATATAATGGTTAATAATGTGGTTAGATTTAGATTTTTATTAATAAATATTTAATTTTAGAAGAAGAAAAGACAAGAGAAATGAATAATCAGCATTTTTACTTGTAAGTCAAAAGAAATCAATGGTGCCATTTTGTAACTGATTGAAAAAATAATTATTTTGTTTTGCTGCAAGCGTTTTTATCTTACTTTTTTTTTTTTACAGTTATGAATTTTATTTAAAATTTTTCATTATATTTTAGTAATTTCAAAATAAATTAATTCAATTTTTAGAAGCTAAATTAAAGCAATTCTGATTATTTTTATGAATAAAACTGTAACTGATGAATAAAAACAATCAGTATTTTTTTTATAATATTTTAGTAATAACAGTCAGTAGTTTCACCCAATCTAACAAATAATAAAAATTGATCATTAAGGAGATAAAATGTATGTGTTTTTAACATGAACTAAAGAAATAACAAGAATTTTTGGTGATCCTTTTTTTTTCTACCACTACTAAAACAATAACTTTCATTTATCACTCAAGAAAAAAATTCAATTTTTAAAAAAAAATTCATAAAATTTTAAAATTTAAGTTTAAAAAAACATTTTATTATGTGAAATATTGGACCACATCAAATTTGGAAAGGATAATAAAGCAATAAACAAAATTCCATAAACCAAAGAAATATTAATATGTTTGACTGTACTCCAAGACCGAAAAGTGGTTACCATATAGAAAACATTAAATTTATGAATTTTAATGTTTTTTTGTTAATTTATATTTCTTTGGATTGCACATAATTGAAATACTATATATTGATACACTGTCTAATGAGGCTTCACTGCAATAAAAGTACCAAAATTGATTTAAAGAAGGAAGCCAAAAATATATATAACAAAAAATGCCCTCTCAACTTTTTTAGAGATTATCTCTATTGCAGGATGACATTTGCATTATTACCCTGGATACTTTTTGTAATCATTCAATATTTGATTTTAATATTAAATTGTTATTCAACATTACAATTCAATAAATCTTTATAAATTAAAAGCATTCTAAAAAAAAAAAACATATTTGAATTTTACAAATAATAAAAAAATAATAATGAACAGAGAACAAAGAATAGTTTCCCACTGAATACTTGGCAGGAAACAGCCAAATAGACTCACTTCAGAATATCAATGAAATCTTGTTTGAATGAAATTTATTTTTAAAACACTAACAAATAAATATTAATAGCTGATAAATCTATAAAATTTTGCTTTTAAATATTAAAATTGCTTTATAATTTTTAGAATATCTCAAGAGATCCTAGTGACAGTAATATTATTTAGCAATCAGTTTCACAGAGCATGATGATCATAATATCCATAGTTTTCTTTGTTACTGTTATGGGAGAATTTATTGACTTCTATTTTTTAAAATAAAACATATATGTATAAAATAAAAATGTAAGCATGTTTTTTTTAATAATTATTAAACAATTATTGTGCAAAAATAATCATAAATCTTTAAATAACTATGCAAAATATCAATCTTTTTTTTTATTCCGAAAATCTCAAAGTAATTTCACAACTGCTCTCAAGATCAAAGAATAATGAACAAAAGCCATCAAACACATGGAGGCAGAACTAAAATATTTTGATCTTACTACCAACTCAAAAATATTGACTTCTTAAGATATTTTTTTAATTAAAAAATCAATATTAGTTAGCATATCATTTTGCAGTTTATTAAAAAAAATTAATGAAATATCTCAATAGATGACTGTACAAGGATGATTCAAACAAATCTGTTAACAGTGACTTCTCTCAGCAAGATCCTTTGTGTTAAAATATATATAAATTAATGATAAAAATAAAATAAAAATTACAAGTTACTGTTTAAACTTTTTTCCATATGTAAATTATGATATCAAACAAAAAGAAAATGCAGTGACTGATAAGCTAAGACAGTACAAAATGAAAATCTTTTTTCCATGTCATTTTTTGAATTTGGTTAAGAAAAATCTCTTCAATTTTCATATGCAGAAAACAAATATTTATATAATTCATTTTTATTTATTTAAATATAAACATGTGATTGCCTTATCATATTTAAATTAACTACATAATTCTTCCACATAAAAAAAACTAAATAAAATTATCATTAAAACAGACTAAAATATAATCCCCACATTTACATCATTTGGTTCTAAGCTTTGTTATGAATACCAAAATTTGTGAATAATAGTAAATATATCTTTTTTTATGTTTATATATAAAAAATTTAAATAAACTTCACTTATAAGAAATCTAAATGAAAGTAAACCACTTTAAAAGAACAGAATAGAATCACCTGCTCTCTAAGCATGCAATGTTAATAAGCTTTTGTTTACTAATATTTCTAGAAATTTAGAGTGAATGTGATATATTATCCAGTTGAAAATATGACATTAATAATTTTGAAATTATAATCAATTACATAGAGAATGAAGACTAAATTGATAATAATTTCAAAATCATTAAAATCATATTTATACTGAATAATATATAATATACTTTGATTTTCCAACACCGTTAATAAGCAAAATCTTATTAATACTGCAAGCTTAAGGAATAGGTGATTTCATTCTATTCTTTATCATTAATGCCAAAAGTGTTATTTATTCATAGCTTATGGAAGAGTGATTTACTTCTGTTTAGATTTTGTATACATTAAGCTTTATATATTTGAAATGTACAACTACTAACTTTTATTTGATTATTATCCCAGTGTTTGTTAAACATGAGATTCGGTCTCCACCCTATGATTAATTCATTACCAATTCAAAATTATTTATATAGTATTTTCATCTCGCTAATATATAATATTTACTGTGAATTTCCTACAATATTAATAAATGAAAGTGCATTAACATCACAATCTTCAAGAATATATGATTCTGTTCTATTCTTTGTCATTTGCTAACCCTTTTGCAATGTGCTAGCATTCTGATGGGTTTTTTTTGTTTTCACTTGCTTTAAACTTTCACTTTAGTATTAATAAACCATTATCATTTATCAGAATATAATAAATTTGACTTCATTTTATTGAATAATTAAATAAATTCTAAAAATCACATCTGACTTGCACAATTAATTTAAAAATTAGATTTTAATTAAAAGACAGGACTGTTTTGTCATATAACTGTCAGGAGGAATGGATTGATTTTGCAAAAATGAATGAAATCTTCCTTTGTTCGATGTTTGTATTTAAAATGTGAATGAACAAATTATCAGTATCTGGTAAATCTATAAACTCATGCTTTAAAAGTTTAAAAAATTTTAATAAATTTTTATATTATTATATTTTCTAATAGTGATGATTTGTTACTAACAGATTGTAATTGCCACGACTTCAATTTCCATGATAACATTACTCAGAAAAATATAACCTGTTATATTTTAAAATAAATCTTTTTTGTAAAAAATAAATATGTAATAATATATATTCTTGATTTGTAATAATTATTAAACTATTATTGTGTAAAAAAGAATCATAAACATCCCAAAAATTAAATTTTTAGTCACTTCAAATATTTTCTCAAAGTAATATTGCAAAGCAAGATTTTCAGAAAAACAATTGTAATCTGTCAATGTAGAGTCTAGCAAACTTTGAATTTCCCACATTTTCAAATATTACGACATTTAAATTTATTTTTTTTTAAATTAAAATATTAGAATCAAATATACATGAAATCTAACACTGGAAAAAAAATAAAAAGTTTAGAAAATCTCTCACTAAAGGTCATTCATGCAAATTGAATTCCTTGATTTCTCATATGAGTGAGACATATGAGGAAGACGATATGGCTAATGTAGACAATGATGTTTTATACGCAGCTGGCAAAAGAGTGATTTACTTCCATGTAAATTTCATATACATTAAACAGTACTTATTTGAAATTTCAAATTATTGACTTCTATTTGATTACTAACACAGGTTTTGTTAAAAGTGTGATTCAGTTGCCTCTGTATAACTAACTATAAATTCAAAATTATTATTACCATATTTAGAGTTGGTTAATATAAAATATTCATTCTGAATTTCCAACAATCTTAATAAATGAAAGTTTATTAACACTACAATCTCAAAGAATTTTTTATCATTTTCTAATGTATAAAATGTTACTTATTAATAGTTCAATGAAGAATGATTTACTTGCATTATATTTCATATGCATATACAGTGCAAATATTTTCCACTATTTTATTTGACAATAAAACATCAAAAATAATTAATAGAAAAAATAAACAATAATTAGCATTTTATAATTAATAAAATTAATATTTAAAAAAAAAATAATAATTGTATAACAAAATATATACAAAGATTATATTGTAAATATTAATTCTTACTAAGCGCAATGTCAGCATATAATACTTAAATAAGGCTATAACCTTAGTACATGTGCCTTGAGTGCTTCTACAAATCGAAATGCAAGATTCAACTTTATAAAGATTAAGAGCAGCCATACTCCTATCTTCAACTTATTTTTTCTAAATATATAGGCAAATCTAAAACCTTTTGATTTGAGAGTGTGAAGCTAATAAATTCTTCACTGATTAAGTCCACTATTAATGATCACGAAATCTTTCAATTTACGAATTAATAGTCAGATCTTAAATTTAGAAACATTTTGTAAATATTAATTCTTATTAAGCGCAATGTCAACATGTAATACTTAAATAAGGCTATAAACTTAATACATGCACCTTGATTGCTTAATTTATTACAAGAGAAACCTCTACACTTTGTAAATGAAAGAATATTTTCTATCCTTTTTATTTTAAAGACCAAGCAAACTTACATATCTCTTCCAGATAAATAAGATTATTTAAACTAAACAATGTTATCCCCTAACCTATTTTCTATTATGACTTTATACAATATAAGTATTTTTAGAAAATTTTTCATGTAACATTTTGGATTTCAGAGTCCAGTTGTTGTATAGTGAGTTGAAAAAATTAAAAATTAAATTGTTTTTTATTAATTTATATTTTTTACATATGTTACAAAAATCAAAATTATTGAAAACACAAATATGATAAAATGACTGTTATTCCCTTTATTCTAAACAGTAGTAAGAATTTTATCCAATATTTTTTAAAAAAAAAAAAACTATATATATATATATAAACAGAAATGTAAGCACACAGCTGTATATATATTGTAATGTACTGAGGAAGTAGAGATGAATATGGAATGATGGGAATACATCATCATCCCCATAAAATATTTACAATTATAACAGACTGAATGAACATGAGAATGATATAAGTATTTGTAATACTAATAAGTTATGACATCACCAACAATTATACTAATAATAATCAACAATCAAGAGTCATCCCTTAATGACTGAATCTAAAAAAGTTACATTATAAACAGGCTAATTATTTAGCCACTTCCAAACTTAGGGCAAAATATAACACAATCATCTGGGTGTTCATACCTGAATGCTAATCTATCACTCATAATAAAAAATAATGCCAGAACTCTGACACATGCTAATTATCATCAATGTTCTGGCCATGTTAACATTAATATACAGGCTAATTATAAACTAATTTTTTTCTAACAAAAAGCTTGGGAAGCAAGAACCTAGGCACTGTTACTGTGAACAAGAGAGAGTATAAATGTATATGTTTACTTTAATTTGAATAGTTTTAATGGGAGAATTTACAAATCACTAAAACACTATTCTAAAATGAACTCAGTCACATACACTATCAATTCATAAAACAGACAGCTGGATAAATAAAGATTAAAACTATAATTTTTTCAACAATTATTTAATAAATTAATAACTAAATAATTAAGAAAATTCAAACTTAAATAAATTTCTATCAACAAAATATGATTTTATATAGTAATATTAACTGGTTTATTCTTACTAATTCAATTAACCAACATTAACTTTAAACAGAATTGTTTCCCCTTCAATGATTAAAAATTCAAAACAACATTTCCAAGATAAAAAACATTTTAATTAATTTCCATTTTCTTATGAAAATGAAAAGGTTCTATACAATTAAATTTTGGAAGGAAAATAAAATAAAGAAAAAAACATGTTTCAATTTAAAAAATATTAATAAAATTATTCATTACCATTAGTTATTACTTTTTTATATATAAAAAATTGTCTCCAATGTAGATATATAATGTGCACATTACAATATCTTAGATTACTATGTTTAGTTTTTCTGAGTTCTTGCTTGAAAATAGTAACTTCCAGGTTAGGCTTCCCCATTAAAGCATATTTCCAGGGTGATGCTCACAGTTAAATTTATCCATATTTTCAGGTTTCATACAGGCTGAACTCCATCTTTCTAACATAATAACTTGCCATGCTGCATTTAACTTTTTTTTCCAATCTAATAATTTTCTAGGTCAGGCTAAAATATATAATGAAAGAGACAGCCATGCTCTTGGATGAAGGCAAGACTAGTTGCAGATTACTTCAGTGATATTCTTTTTTTACATTTTTCTAGTGAACAGGTTACATAGTGATGTTTAATGATATTCAGTTTCTAGTTAAAACTTAGGACATTGTTTTCTTCAAATCCATTTTAGAAAACTTGTTTACTTGTAGTGAGATATCTTACTTCAGATCAGTAAAACTATTTCTTACTAAGCTCTTCACAGCTGAATTTCTGCTTCTGTATTGTCCAACAGCTGACATAAGACTAATGGTTAGAAGATAGTGAAGTCCACTGACTTACCATGCTTCTATCCTATTTTTTGGAACAATCCTGTATCTACCCAATCACATCTTGTCTCCAACCTGACAAAATTAAACTCTGACCAATTGAGTCTATTTTTACAAAAGGTTATTTCCTTCTTTTTTTTAATTAAAAAAAAAATTTGATCATAATTTTTGAAATTCCTCCTTAGTTATTTTTTTTCTTATGTCAAAAAAAAAACAAGACAATCTTTTAATTATTCTTTGATTTGGAAAATATTGCCTTTTGTTTTGGGGGACACAATGAGAAAAGACCAAAAAGAAAAACTTTAATCACTTGAAACAAAATTTCTTATCAAAATGTTAAATTAAAGCTTTATTTTTTTTCTTTTCTTTTAAAAATCTGATAAAATATAATTTTGCCTGTTTATCTCTCATTAGTTTTTAAAAATTAAAACTAAATCTTTTCAATAACTTACTAAAGAAAAAAAATTCTCCTAATACTTTTTTTTAATTACTGAAGAGAGAGAATGAAGCAACTTATTTAATCTTATACTTTTCTCTCTCTTTTTTACAATTACTTCTTAACTAATTATAAATATTCACATTATATTTAAAACATGCTTGAGAATTCCCCATATTATCATTTAATGAATGTCAAACTTTTAAATACAATATTATTGATAATACTAAAAAAAAAAAACATGAAAAAAATAAATTGTATCATTTCCTCATTCTAACTTTATTAGTTTAATTTAGGAAGCTTGTAATATCTGACAAGGCCAGAGTTAGCCACTGGTCTATGATATTACAATATATATATATTAAAACAGTTATAAAAAAAACATGAGAGGAGAACATGCAAATGGAAATTGATATTCCTTAAAATTGCCTAACATGGACTCCAAATGAGATGGGCCTACAGTTTTCCTCCCTTTGTTTATATTTATAGTTCTTTAAAGAATGTATGATAGTTTAAACTCTGTGGTTAACAGATTATCTTTAAACTTAATATCCTAACTAATGATGGTCAGACTAAGTATCCAGCGATATTTTCTGACTATCAAATATATCTAATTATAGATCTATCTCTTGCCACTATATCTAAAATGAGAAAAATCTATAGAATAGATTCAAATTCCTCCCTAGCTTCTTAAATGTTAGCTCCTCCATTTACTCACTACTAGCTCAAAAGAAAAACATGGCAATGCATCACAGAGTGTATGTAACAGCTATTTTAACTAAGTTCGAAATGAAAGAAATGAACAACTAAATTTAATATAAATATAATAATAAAAAATTTATTTACGATATTTACATTCCTTATATGATACTTAGAGATAAATTCAATGCATAAAAAATAATATATATATTAGCCGAGTATGTATTTATATTCGGAACAAATCACTTAATTAGATTGAATCTAACTTATAAACTCCAACATGCTTACATCTAATATAAAACAATTGTGTAATTATTATTTAACTATAAATAAAGATTGGCAAAATATAAATCAATCATTAATAGATATATAGAAGTTATAATAAATATTAACTATTAATAAATAAATGAGAAATTAATTCTAGATTCTATTTACTTTAGCATTTGTAAAAAAAAAAAATTATATTAGGGAAAAAAAATTTACATACATATTTAAAAAGAAAACAAAATGTTAAAATTATTTAGAAAATATTAATATTAAAATTTAATATTTGCTATAAATATTAATAACATTATTATTTTTATAAAGGCCTTTTATTTTTAAATAAAAATTTATCTTACCATGGTACCAGAATTTTTATTTTATACTTTAATAAAAATATAGGTTTGAACCTTTTTCAAGTAAGACAGTTTGATAGTATGGCTTGATTATGCATTCATCATGAATAGACTGACAGAAATTATGTGAAAGACAACATATAATGCTAATTCTAGATCCTCAATGATTAAAAAAAACCACATGATCACCATTTCATATGCTGTTAATAAGAGTATCAAATTTCATACCATAGTGAAAGTGAATGAGCTTGGTTTGAAAACATTATGGTGTTTTCATCTTGGGCTCCTAGATTTATAGTTAACTAATAAGGTCGAAATATATCCTAAAATCTAGGTGCAGTGCTGTCATCTCAGGCCCCTCACTGATGAAAGCCGTAAGCTAGAAACTAGATAGGGATTTTATGTACAAACCTATCTGCATCCATTGATTATGAAAGATTGCATTTGATAACAGTGTACTGTATGGAGTTTGTCCTCAATGGTTGTTGCAGTGACACATTTATAAAATTGGCATCTGCAGGAAAGTACAGAATTCCATGTTTAATTGAATAGTGCACTAATTAGTTTTTTTTTTCACTGTCATAATGAGATTTTCAGCTACTGCATGGTTTTCCATATTAGCTGTGTTAAATAATTCATAAGTTTAGCTCTGTCATTTTAATCAGCTTGATTATCTGAAATGTTATTAAACAGAGTGTTGTTTGTTATTAGATAAAAGTTTTTAATTGTAATGATATTATAACTTTCTTAAATCAGAAAGCTTTCTTTCTTAAACAAAAATTAAAAAGAAAAACCTGTCATCTCTCATAACTGTTTTTTTTTTATAAAAACTATTCCAGATTACATATAAAAATCTGAGAACTTTTATTTATTATTACAAATTAATTTAAACCAAAAAAACGTACATTCTTTTTCTTAAAACAATATATATATATATCTTACTGCTCATAAATAAGAGTGAAAGAAATAAATAGCTTGCAAATTTTAGGGGGGGGGGGGATTAATTCTGACCTGAGTACTTTTGTTTATATTGTTTCTGTCCTTTTTTTTTAATATATCTATGTTAGTATGTATGTGAAAAGCTTGTAAGGTCAGAAAAGCTTTATCTCAAAAAGATATCTGAAGTAGTATAATATATATCATAATGAAAAAATATGTGGTCATGCGAGATATCTTGTGAGTTTCATATGTAAGGAACTAATCACATTTTAATGCTTTTGTTCCATAAAAATGTAATATGCTCTTAAAAGTTTGGTTAATTAAAGAAATTTTTCTGAGTCTAACTCATTTTTCAATCTTGTTTAATTTCCTTTCTGACTATTATTAAGTTCTAAGATCTTAAAGTTAATGAAAACTAAAACTTATTTTAGCTGTTATTGTGATCGATTATATTTTTAAAGAAAATCAATTTACTTTCTCTACAATTCAATAAATTGTGTTAAATACTTAGAAATATACAATACTTAACAAGTATATATATAAAATAAGAAAGTTTTCACTTTAATATTAATATTTAATCTGTTATGTTAATATATTTAAGTATAACTTTTTTAATTAAAATATTTTCTGTTTTAATAACAGTTATAAGTCACAACTGTCAGTTAAAAATGATTGGTGATGTGTTTCATATAGCTAATTATAACAAACTTTAAAAAAATAACTTTTAGGATGGATTGCTATGTAAATTTATTTGAAATCATAAGAGAAAAGAAGCTATAGATCACAAAAACTATATTAAACTTAAGGTTTTGATCCTGTAATGAGTTGATACTCTTTTTTAATATTTTCATTTAGAGATGAACTAGTTTTGATATAGTTTCCTTAAAAATTATAACAAAGAAAATGTTATCATTATTGTATAAAATATATTAAAAAACTTCTTTTAAATCAACTCAACAAAAATATTCTATAACAAGACATTAAGAATTTATAATACCTAAATGCACAATACATGTATTATTCAAATCAAAATTATTATCATTTATAAGTTAAAATATATATCTCATTAAAAAATTTATTTTCAGAAATATGCTGCTTATCAGTGTAAAGGAGCTTATAAGCAAGATGTATATGAAGGTTATCAAAACATCTACCATGACATTTGGAAAGGTTTGAAAGAAGCTGCAGACACTAACAAGGTATAAAACAAAAAAATCATCTCATTATGCACATAAGTTAATAAACATTAAACTAAAACAGAAATAACTCTATAAGATTAAACATATAATTCAAAGCTTATAAGCAAATAAAAGGATATATAAATATCAACTAACATTCACTATCACTCAAATATGTATATAATATTTAAATACAAGTATATTATACAAGTATATTATACTGAACTTAATGTAATTGGAAGGGATTTGATCTCAAACTTTTGAGCTTCCTACAGCTATCCACTCCATCTTATATAAATATATGTGACCACATGTATGTGGTCATGTGCATCAGTTGTGTAAATGGAGTGGATAACTGTAGGGAGCTTGAACATCTGAGTTCAAATATATATATTGTAACGGAATATAATATGCCGTCACATTATTTTAAAATTAAAATAAAAAGGATCATAAATAAAAATTGATTTATTAAAAAGAAAAAAACTTAACTTAAAAACTGAAATTTAAAAACTGTTTAACGTATATATAGATCGCATGATGGACAACTTTAAAAACTATTTTAAAAAATAAAAATATTTGAAAGTAATTTTTTTTGGAAAAAAGTAAAAATATAAAGATTTGATATTTTTGGAAATAAAAATAATGTTGATTTCTATAATCTTAGAAAATGGAAATGATTGTCTTATTAATTAAATGATTGTTCAAAAGCAAACTAGCCCTTGAAGCATTTAAAATAAATTAAATGGTCAGATAAGAGAATACAAAGAAATTAAATGACCAATGCAAGCATGAAAATGACAACATGGACCGTAACTGAAACATGAAAGGATTAGTGACGTCTCGCCGGTTGAATCCAAAGATTGGATGATAAGAGACTAATAAAAATATAAAAGCCAAATTATTATTATAATTGTGATCTGAGAGCTGACTATGAATATGTCGTTATAACTAGCTATATTGCAGATTTTCACGATGTGGAAGTCTGCAATAAATTTAATTTTCGGACAACCAGCTGAGACCTCCCTATGACAGTTAGGGACCAAAAAGGAATGGCAAGTAGTGGCTTCATTTTTAAAAAGGAAGAACAAACAATCTACATAAGTGATCACGAAGATGGACCTCAAAATATACAATATCCGTAAAGTATAAACTTTTATCAATTGAACTTTCTTTTAAATAATTACCGTATAACGTCAATAAGTAATCAATCCAAAAAAAAAAAAAAAGTAATATAAATGAATGTACTCTTATCTGACCAAGAATAGAACTCTAAATCAATTATAAATATTTGTTTTTATATACGTTTGCTATTTCAATCATTTCCATTTTTTTTAATTTAATTATTTATGTTTGTATTTAACTAGGTTATTTATTTCTATCTGTTAAATAAAATGTATTAAATTAAAGTTGGGTGTAGATAGCTGCATGGATAAAGATTAATAACTATGTTTAAATTTGTTTATGTTTAATTTAAGGGATTTTAATTTTAGGCTATTTGTTTTGTAGTTAGGGCAATGCTTGTGGAGGGATATATAGGCGTTTATATTAATGGAATGTGAAGCGTGTTTAGCATACAGGGCAACGTGCCCAACTGAATGCATGACCCCAAAGAGGCAGTCATATTGTTGAAATGGTCGCAGATGTATTTCCTGCACCATTGACCCCTTCTAGCTCTATGGACAGGGATTTATAAGACAGCAGAAAGACCACTCTCCCCCATACGTAGCACTCTTTAAAAAAAAATTGTATACATGATTCCTTAGTCAGATAGATGCAGTTTCCTGCTCTGGACACGGATCATTTCCTTCAAATAATATCACACTGTCAGATGCATCATTCCTGTCGGCATGGTTTTATGCTAGCATCTTCATATTACAGTGGTTGCAAATATATATCTGGAAGCTGACATTGGGTTGGCTACGAACTTTTAGTCTGAGATTGAATGAATGTTTTGATAAGTTTTTAAGTGGAAAAAATCTATGTAGACTATCTATGCTCGATATGCTAAAGTAAAATATAATTTAAATATCCATCTGTGTGGTCTATTTAAATAGTAATTTGAATTTAAATTTAAAAAAATTACCAAAAATAAATTTATTCCTCAATTTTAAATGTGCGTTAATAAAATCTATTTGTGTGTTAATTACTGGCAGTGGCTTCTTTTATTTTATTGTTTTAAATATTAATATATTTTGAGAATAGAAATCTATTAAAACTTATAAAAATGTTTAAAATCTCTGCTACTCTATGAGCTAGTGACATTGGGCAAACGGTCAGAATAATATATATAAAAAATTTTTTTGAATCTTAACTTACGTATCTGCCTACTATATAATTTTTTCTAGGTTCAAATGCCTAGATGGCGCCCTTGTACGGCAGATACGGAAAGGCTCCATTCAGTGACCGTTAAAATATATATATATTTTACTCAGACTTTCAAGTTCACCACAGCTATCCACTCCATCTTATCAACCAATACACATGACCACATACATGTGAAAAAGATAAATGATCTCCAATATATATATTCATATTGAATCAGCACCCATCAGTTTGTCCAGATCACCATCTCCCACACATATATACAATCAGTGCTCAGTTTATATTAAGATAGCAAGTTTTTAAACTTTAATAAACAAGCTTTAATATTCCCCAAACTTCAACTCTTCAGCCATCCATATTAAAAATCCGAGGATGTAACACTCAAAGCCCTTGTTAATGCCAATATTATTGCCATACCTACATTACCTTGAGTAATGCTTTTCTCAAAAGTTGACCCCTCACATATAGAGCCTTAATATGTTCATTTAAATCTACAGAAGGATGGGTTGAATACAGGCTGAATATGTAATATTTAAATACATGTACATTATCTATACTAAACTTAATGTAATTAGAAAGACTTGAACTCAGGCTTTCAAGCTCCCCACAGTTGTCCACACAGATGATCACATACATGTGAAAAAAATAAATGATCTTCAATATATGTATTTTGTGTTAAACCAGTACTCATCAGTTGGTCTGGATCATCATCTCCCACAGATATATACAATCAGTGGTCAGTTTATACTATGAGAAAAAATCTTCAAAAATGGATAAGCTTCAATCTTCTCCATCCTCCATATCTTCAGCCATCCATATCATCGAAAATCTGAGGATGGAACAGTCAAAGCCTTTATGTGCCCATGTTACTTTGTGTAATGCTTTTCTCAGAAGCTGACCCTTCACATATAATATGGCCACTTAAACCTAGAAAAGAGGGATGGGCAGAATACAGGATGAATATATGCAATATTTAAATATATGTATATTATCTATACTAAACTTGATATAATTAAATAGATTGATCTAAACTCAGATTTTCAAGTTTCTTACAGCTATTGAGGAGCTTGAAACTGAATTCAAGTCTTTCTAATTACATTAAGTTTAGTATAGACAATATACATGTATTTAAATATTATATATGTTTATATTAATTTTAATTCCCTTTCATTAGACTTTTACATGACCAAATATCTGTATTAGATGCTTACAATTTTTACTTTAAAAAAGTTTTCACTCTTATCCATCATATATAAAGGCTAAACATCTTCCAGTCTTTTAATTTAGGTACTTATTCTTTTATTTACTCCTTGTGGTTTAGTAATTGGTGTCATCATGCTCATTATCTGGGGTAAAGCTAGAGAGGTTTTTTCAGGTAACTGGGATTTCACTCAATTCATCAGTAAATAATAAATAAGGATAGAAAAAAATGAAAATTTTTTATCAGCCAGAAAAAGACTAATCTGGTGAGTTCTTCACTACTCTCAAAATCATAGGAAAATTCTATAGAAGCTTTTAAATTTTTATTAAAAATGAAATTTTATTTTAAACATTAGGAAATACTTTATAAATATCATCAATAAAAAAGCATTACAAAATAATAATATGTGAAATTGGTTTTAAAACAAGATATTAGCCAATTAAGATGGATTTGTTTTTTCTATCCATTTCCTTAGATCACAACTCCATTGTTTATCTTTATTTAATAATTATCACCATTAGTTATTGGACAAAATCCTATACCAGACCATCTTCTTTGACTCTTTCATATTTTAATCTACTTTGGAAAATTCTTCCAGTTATTCTCCTAATCACATATTTTGCAAAGTTGTAGACGGTTTAGAAAAAAAGGTAAGATACTCTTTTTTCTCAATTTCTCTACAGCTTTCTAAAATATTGTTCATAATTTCTCTGCCTTAAAATATAGTGCCCAGCTAATACTTCTAATTTTCTCAAAAAATAGTATTTTTTCCATTTACTCTTTCATCACATCCACATTATTAATCTTATCTTTTCAACTTATATTTCACGGTTTTCTTCAATTCACAATTCTAAAGCCTGTAATCAATTAGAGCTCTATGTAAAGCTACATTCCATAAAAGAATGCAGAAAATTTCTTTCTAGAGGTTTAATTTCAATGGGATATAGAATAAAACCTTCTACACCTATTAAAAGGCTTAATTATTACTGTCCTTGCTCTAATTTCTTCAATGCACAGCAATTCTGATCCAATCAATTTGTTTTCCTTTTTTATTTTAATCTCATACCTTCCAGAAATGCTAATATTCTACAAAACAATTAGAGTGTATCTTTATTATCACCAATACTGTATATCTTCAGTAAATTTGGTAAATTGATTCCTTTTCTAGTTTTCATTCTATTAATTACTAAAACATCAGTTAAATAAAACAGAAGATAGATATCATATTAATATTTTTTTAACCATTCATTAGACTAGAGATTATCTGTTTAATGACTAATATTTCTGTAGTGTAATTTTCACTACACCAGTCTCATGCAAAATATGGACAGTTTCTATCCACTTTTAGCACCTTGTAGAAAGGTATAATCATAAACATACGAAAAAAGATGTGTGAGAGTGGTGCAGTGAAAATTACATTACAGAAATATTAAAAGATAGGAATCATCTCTATTTTTCACTTTTTCCTATAATTATTTATTTTAGAAAAAGACCATATATTCTTACAAAATATCTTAAGATTCACATATAGATTTTCTTAATAAATAAATATCTTTTATTCCTAACTATATTTTTCAATATATTCCAGAAAGTAAAAAATTATTTTATCAAATCTCTTTTCTTAATAAAATGAAATCAATAAAATAAATACAAACCTCTATCTGGGTAGGTTTTAATATTCTAATTTTATTTCTCACCCCTCTATTCTTTCTAAAACCAAACTGCTTTTTAAAATAAAGCATATTTAATTTATTGGAAATATATTTATTCAAAACTGACACCTATATATAATCTCTTTATATACAGATATATTTTAAATACTTAATGTAAAATTTCAGGATGATCAAGTTGATTTTCCAGAATGGGAAAATTATCTCAAGAAAATATCAGAAAATGCCAAGTGCTTTGATGATCTTCCACAATATTTAAAAGAGTTTATTGACTATCACTTTAATTCTTATGACTTGAACAGTAAGTAAATTTTGATTTTTTTGCATGATGAATATAATTTAAAAGTTTAAACAATTGTTTTTTTTTTTTCCCTAGGATACTTAATTCTTAATAAATACCACTTATTTTTTCATCAATATATGTATATATAGACACACTGTTTCCCAATAAAAATATTGTTGAATCTCTTTCTAAGCAGCACCATCCCATAAACAAAGCACATGTTATATAGTGACATAGTTTAGCTATTCATCACAAAAATATTAAGGTTCTAAAGGTATCTGTATCAGAGTTATAACATGAAATGTCATGTGTTTCATACTTTAACTCTTGATGCAATAATATACTAGCATTCAATTTTCTTTTAAATTGAGAAAAATTTCTATTGAAATATTTGAAATGATTCAAACTATGTATAACAGTGAAGCCATGACAGGAATGTTTTCAAATAGTTTCCATGATTTTTTTATAGCAAGAAAATGTTAAAAAAATCTATAAAAGTATAAAACACAGTCATATATCATGTTGTAACTCATAATACAGGCACATTAGACTTTAAAATTTTTGTAGTAAATAGTTAAAATATGTCACTATGTAACATGTGTATTGATTCAGAGATGGCATTGCATGTAGCTTAGAGAAAACCAGTCACTTTTTCACTGAGACTCACTATTAATTATGTGTATACACACACACATGCATATTCAACAATGTATAAATAGACCAAAAACAATTATACAATAACAAATATTACATTATTTAATACAAAACATTTTTGGTAACATTTTATTGCTATCCTCATTTTAATATCTATATTATTGTCAACAATTAGAGTATCATACATGTTTAAAAATCTAATACAAATAAAATGTCTGTTAATTTAAAAAATTATTGTAATAAAAATAATAAATATAATGGTATTAACTATTATATACAGTCTTTCAATCTGCAGAAGTACTTTCAGTTAAGGAATTAACCAAAAGTATTTCTGCAGATTGAAAGACTGCATATAATAGTTAATTACCATTATATTTATTATTTTTATTTCTGCAGATTGAAAGACTGTATATAATAGTTAATTACCATTATATTTATTATTTTTATTGTTATGTTTAAACATCTATAAACATTCTCAATTAGATTAAGGAAAACAAAATGTTGCTGGGCGAGGGGGATATTTGTGGTTGTATACCCTTTTTTTTGTGTGTGTGTTTATTTCTTTGATAACAATGTATAAAATAAAAAGATGGGATATTATTGTCTGATTATAGTTATTCTTCTATTTTATAAATGAATTTTGAATAAAGAACTATAATTATGTGTAAGCAAGCTATGACAAGCAATTTTTTATTACATTAAATTATTAAAGAATGCATGATATCTCACTAATATCTACATATCAAAAGATTAAATCTTGGTAAAGAGCAGACTTTTTCTCAGAAAAAGATTGTTCATTCTACATGAGAATATTCTGAACTGGAACAAAATTCCTTTTCACAAAAGTCAAATGCTGCTATCTTAGAAACCTCATTCTTATCCTACATCTTCAATAGTTATTTGTTTATAAAGTGTTATTTTACATTTTTCCAATTAATTTATCATCATGTATACATGAAAATATTTCATTAGCCTTAGAGCTATTTCAATATCCTACTCAGATTAACCATTACAAAAATTTTCAATGTTCATAACCAGCACAAGACCACAGTTTAAATGAGGAACTTTCTCTTCCCTGTGGTATATCAACTGAACTTGTGGAAGTAATCTGCCAATTTAAAAATTAGGCACATAATAGGTTCAAGCCCTAATTTAAGCATGGTCAACAAAAGTTGGTTTATTTAAAGAATAAGTTCTAAGTATAGTTGGATCACCTATGCTTTTAAAACATTTATTGACAAGGGAATGCATGTCAGTTCTATAGTGCATGTGTGAAGACTAGTTTCCTTCCACAATATTATATAAATATATGCATTAGAAAAAATTTCAAAATTATTAGTTTTATAAGCATTTAATACACTTATCATTAAATTTTCCATCAGGATTTCCCATGCTACAACGCTCCATATTAAGTAGCAAGCTGCTTAATTTGGAGCGTTGTAGCACATGCATAACTGCTAGTAAATTTAAAAGTAGATGGTGTAATGTTTCTTTTATTTAATTCCAATATAGGTTTTGCTTACATATATATATATATACAAACACACAATTGTTTTCTTGCCAAGTTACTCTATTTGATTTCAGGTATATGACCTTACATACAAATGAAAAACCTCATGATTTAGTGACTAACTTGTCATTCTCATAACCTACTGATCAAATATTGAACACACAAAACTTGTAATTTCCATCACCACCACCCCAAATAATTATCAGATAAATTTAATTGGATTATTTATTATTACTCTGTAAAAATAAAATTGTTTTTTTTTAATTTACATCGTTTTTCTTTTGAAGATATTATATTTGTAAAAATCTTTAACTGCATAAACATCATTTATAAATATTGATTACTTTACATTTATTTAAAGCTTATGCTAAGTGGAGAAAAAATCATTAACTACTAAAAGATAAGAGTGATAATATTTTGTCAAGTCTAAAGCCAAAAGTTATATGTATTTAGTGTTATAAATGTTAATATAAAACTTCAGTTACCAATTTACTTTTTAGATAAACAATTATAAAGTATAGTGAAGTAAATCAATTCATGCTGGGAATAAATGATATACATTGTAAGCTATTTTATAATAAAAAAGATTTGAATAAAAATCCCCACCTAATTTTTCTTTATTAAAAGAGGTACTACATAATCATTTGCAGAATTATTAATGTTCAACATGTACTCCAAAGCAGTACACTAGATATAAAATGATTTTTAATAACTGGAAATATAAATTTAAAAATCCTTACTAACTATAAAATAAAATGGAATATTTGTGTATCAATTATGTTTATTAAAGTTATAAATAATTTACCATTTTCCCACCAGGCATGTATTTCTATTTTTCTCTTAGTTTTTTTTTTTTCACAGAATATCCTACTTTGCATTTTTTTATTCAAAATTTGTACTGACTGAAATAATTTAAATAACAATTTTCATGTTTATGTTAATTTTATATTTTAAATGAAAGTGTTCTTTTAAATTAATAAAGCTTTTACCTAAAACAAAAAACTTTAGATAAAAAAAAATTGTATATTTTATAATATGTGTTTTACTACTAGATATATTTTATAATTATTATTATTATTTCTGAAAATGATGGCTAATAAAATGATTAGCAATGACAATTTTAAAATAGTCAAAATATGTAGTTCTAATAATTTATTTATAAATGAATAAATAAATATGTATATAAGAAAATATGTTTATTGTAATGTATATAATAAAATAAAAAGTCAATTACTGTATTAGTAAGAGTGACTTTAAGTTAATATGTGATTATTTTTTTTATTTTTATATGAATAAATAAATAAATCATATATATAAATATTTTAATAATATATTGTAATGATGACTCAAAAAATATTTTAAAATGTACACGTAATATTTTTCTAATAAATATGAGTTAACAAAATTACAATTCTTAAAATTAAAATCTCTCTAAAAATAAAAATCTAAATTAACAATAAAATCATTCTGGAAATCATAATCAAACTTCAAATCTTTATCCAATATTCTAGCACCATTTTTTTTTCCCATTCTATCCATGCAAGTTAGATCTTATGCTCTTTCTTGAAAAATGATGGCACTTTTGTTTCAGAGTCTGTTAAATTTATTTTTAGTTGTTAACTGAATAAAAGCGCTTCTCAAGTTTGGTTCTATTTAACCTTACTTTATAATCTTTTTCTAGGGTTGGTTTAATCAAGTCCCACATTGGTTGCAATAGAATTATCATGTGTAATATGTAAGTCATATCAAGTATAGAAAAAATACATCACTGAATTCCAATTCAAGGCAATGGATAGAAATTAATCTAATTACAGCTTCTAAAATCAGTAAGATTTGATTAATTTAATTTTCTGGTAGAACCTGAAATTCAAATAATAGTATTCAAATTCCTTACTTTAATTTGCTTTTATGAATTTAGTACAAATATTAATTATTTTAATGTAATATCACACTACTACTCCATTAAAAAGTTATATCTATCTTGAATTATATATTCCTTTTATACATACTATCAATATCTGGAAAAGATGTCTACTGCTATTTTTCAATCATTAAATAACTGAAACAAGATAAATAGATGAGAGATTTATATAATAAAATGAAAGAAAAAATATTTACAATAGAATCAAAAAAAACTATAAAAGAGAACAATTATAATATTATCTGAATTTTCAATCAAGATATAATCTTTATTAAATATAAAATATAAATAGATATTTTATTTTGCCATATCAGACTATAATCTAAAAATTTAAATGAAATTAAATTTATCTAATTGCATGTGTATCTACTGTGTATATTTAAGTCATCTTTTAATGTAATTGTTCATATTATATGTGACAAAGTAATAATGTAAAACAATTCATATTTTTTAAATCATGAACTAGAATATATTCACATCAATTAATTAATAAAATTAAAAGTCAATACTAACTTTCTATAAAATAAATAAATGAAAGATATTTCTTTACCTAATGTTGTTATATTTTATTCATTAAGTTCTAAAAACATTTACAGATAGTATACAACAATTATACCTGGAACTTAAATTCTGAAAAATAATACATTAAATACATTCGCATTAAGTGTTGACTTAAAAAAAAGATATGTTTACTCTATTTGGTTAATACTAAAGTAAAATTGTTTATTTTATATTCAGAGATATGATCATCTAATACATAGGTTATTTTATTCATTATTTACTTGTTATTCACTCAAAAGGCATAGCAACTAACTGATTAACATTTATCCTCAGTTATATGCATAAGGCAACAGGCAACTTTTTAAAATATGTTTTAAGGTTTAAATTTTGGAGATTTATAATATGTATAACACTTAAAAAACTACAGATTATTTGGTCATCCTGGTCCAAGGAGTGATCTAATTAATATATGATTATTAAAAGATAGTTTTTTAAAATTATGAAACATATATGGAGGGAACAAAAAAAAATTATGTTGAATGTTACAAAGTATTAATTTCTATTTTAAAATTCACTCATACATATTAAAAGTGGAAGCATAAAATATACTGCATAATAATAAATAAAACAACTTTTATTACTATAAATTTCTTTACCAACTGACTTAAAGACTAATTTTTAGATTAACTTTATCAATCTGATTTTTTGTCTTTCCATAATCCAATTTATCAGTTGTTTTTTTTTGGCAGGGGGGGGGGGTATTTCCATTTTACGTTTCTATTAAATTATTTTAAAATAATGGATTAATACAATGTAGATTTCTATTCTAAATTAATTCTAAAAGCTAAGTCACTGGTAACACTTTTGCAATATGTATTTTTTTATTTTAAAATGAACAATCAAAATGAAAGAAAAAGCAATTGAATTATTTTTACCTAACATACTATAATAAATAATTCTATTCACATGTCAAATTATTAAACTTTCATGCTTAATTTTAAATATTGAAAAGAAAAATTCAATCCTTTCTTATAAAAATATTTAACTCTAATACTATATAAATATACAAATGTTGCTCATAATTAATCCATTTAATTTTTTAAAAGTAATAATTAAAATCACTTACAGTTCATGATTCTTTGGATACACCTTAAGTTTTTATATGACTTCATTATCATTTATTATATTATTAAAATGTATGCATATTGATCAGTATAATTTTGCAATTGGTAGATTTTAATATTCTATTTTGCTAACTGAGCATATGAATTGATTGAGGGATGGCTATAATATTTTATAAACATAAGAAGATTAATTTCAGAAATTTTAAGAAACTCTTTACATGTCTTTGTGCAAAACTTCATTTAAAATGAAAGTAAGTCTTAAAGTATTTCATGGAGATATTAATGTTCAAATGAACTATACTTTTAAAGCATTTTCCAAAGTAGTTTCAGATCAAGTCAAGAGATTTTTAATTTTTACTGTTCAATGGGCAAGTACTTTGTTAATTTGGCAATAAAATGTAAAGTCTGTCCTTGATGAATGAATATAACAATCAGTGAATGATTTAACACTCAAGATCAACTGATCCCCCCACCCCACCCAAGTTAAGACTGTCAATCATGATGAACTATATAGTCTGGACAATGAGATGCCATCTCTTATTTGGGAAGAGTAATGGTAACTTACACAAGAAACTTTTGTGCAAGATTAGGATTATCAGGAAGAAGGATCACTTAATCTTGCCTGAAAGAATTTATAATGATACCTGGAAGCTGGTGGTATTGCCAGAATAGTTTTTGCTTTGGCAATAGGGGGCTTCCTTCTTGGTCTGTCTAGAAGTCACTATACATAAGCCACTAAGACAGCTCTGGCCATAGTCAGGTGTGCCCATTTTGGATGATTGATAGTCAAAGGATTAAATCCTCCCATAATGGTCAGAAGGCTGGAGAATGTATATTATTTCCCTGCTCATGCTTGTCAAGTAAAGATGTAGAACTCTCAATTTTTAAAAAAAGGACAAAATTGTTGAAAAGAGTGTATCTTCTTCAAACTGTCCAAACGCTCATCATAATTCAAGACAATTTATTCAATTTTTCACTTTCTATTTGCTCTACTATTTATAACATGTATTCATAGGCAATGAAGTTACTTTTGAAAATAAATAAAAAGAGAAAACCAAGCAAACAAGAAAGAAGAAATTTTATGACAATTTTCTTTTTTATATCGTTTTATCATAAGGCAGCTTCTAGTTTCCTATACAATAAAAATCTAGAATCTTTCACATAATTAACATTCCTAAATAATTAGAAAATATGTTTACTAAAAAAAATTTTTTTTCCTATTAGAACTTATTACTTGAATATTTTCCAAAGAGTTCTAAAATGTATTTTTAGATTTCTCTTAGGATAACTTGATGCTATTGATTTAAAAAATATTAATAAATCTATTATTTAAAAAAGTATTTAAAAAAAAAAAAAGAATTTAAAAGCATACTAATTTAACATATTAAAAGTGGAAGCATAAAATACACTGCATAATAATAAATAAAACAACTTTTATTACTATAAATGACACCTCAAATACTAGAGAATAAAAAGAATGAATCTTTATTCTAATATTTGGAAATGGTCCTTACATATATTAATTCATTTAGAAAAATGAGATGATAGACATTAAATTATAATAGTATTGTAAGAAAGCACATCTGAACATAAAGTGTTCCATAGTTTTTTGCCTCTTTTCTACACACAGAATAGAAAACATCAATGTTTGCCCCAGTCATTCTTAGATTATAGATCGATAAAGAAATACAGGTATTTTGATTCCTTATAATATAACATAATATAACTTATGAAAATGACAATGACTTCAGTTATATTATCAGATTCACAATTATTATTTAATACATGTGCTTTCTAATATTTAATTTTCTTGACAAGCAGCAGAAGTAGCACTTGGTTTAGAAGCTTCATCATAATAAAATAAATGATCCCCACATCGTTAAGATATATATATTGTGTATAGTAAAAACAAATATTTTCAAGCTAAAGCTTTTTTCATTTTTAGTTTTTTTTAACTGTATGTCTTTGTAGTCTGAATTTTTAAAAATTCTCATTTTTTTTGTTTTTCAATATCTATAAATAAATCTTAGATACAACAATTCATTTTCATATTTAAAGATATTAAAAATTTTATGATAATTTTCAATTTAAATGCTCTAAATTTTTACTTTAAAAATCTTATATTTGAATCAGAATTTGCATAGTTTTCAATAACAATAGTAAACACTACATGATCACCATTTCTTATGCTTGCTTATAACTGTTATTAAAACAGGCAAAACTCTCTATATGTATTGTCACTCAATGCAAACCAGAGTAATCAATGAATGAATGACAGAAGGTTTGTGCATAAAACCCCCATCTAATGCATACTCATCCATCCATTGATAATTCTAGCTTGCATTGAGTGACAATACGTATAGAGTTTGCCTGTTTTAATAACAGTTATAAGCAAGCATAAGAAATAGTGAACATGGGTTGTTTATTGGCTTAAAACCAATCCTGCCTAATAGGATAGTAATGGCTATGGTTATTAAAGAACCAAAGACACCAAAATGTATAGGTACTGAACTAAGTTCAGATCTATGATTATATAAGCTAATGAGCTTGAATTAAAAATATTATAGTGTTTTCAATTTAAGACTCATAGTTTTGTAGATAAGTAGAGATAAAAGGTGGCTGTTGGAGGGTTGCATTAGATCCTAAGATCTAGGTGCAGATGCTCTCAGATCCAAGGATCCTCACTGACAAAGGCCACAATCAGAAACTAATCTGGGGATATTGAATGAGTAAGAACTAGATGGGGATTTTATGCACAAGCTTTCTGGAATCCATTGATTATTCTGGCTTGCATTAAGTGGCAATATGTATAGAGAGTTTTGCCTGTTTTAATAACAATAGTACTTATTATAATATTATAATAAATCAAATACAGTGGGTTCATTGTATCCACTGCTCATGCAATTGCTATCCCAAAAAAAAAATAGTAAATGAAAATTTAAAAAAATAGGAATTTGTTTAAAAATAATAATAACTTTCTAGTCCACAGGGCAATTGTTTCCTGACACTATCCATGAGCTTGACTTTACAAAGAATCAATTTAATATCATTTATATAATCTATCTTTCATTACAGCTATTGTTTTCAAAAAAAATGTGGACATATATATATATATATGTGTGTGTGTGTGTGTGTAATTTTTTAAATACTGTCTTTAGCATCTGATTATTGTATATAGTTATACATTCCAAAGTTTATGGTTCAATGTTTTATATTACAATGATTATAAAAATATGGATGTTGATCATTTTAATTAACCATTAAATGTTTTTTTAAAAATTCAAACTTTATTTATATTTTTCTAAATGTGTTTATCTAATAGTAATAGCATATAGGTTAGTATATAATTGGGTACTGTAGTGTTATTCTCTCTCTTTCAAATCTTGCTAGCTTGATCAGTGAAAATACTTAGCAAGAGAATAAACTGGTGAGTTTTAAACCCATTAATACTGAATTTAAGTAGTGCTTTAATCAAGTAGTTTTCAACAGAATAGCTTAGGTAGCAAGACTAGGGTTTTAAATTTAATATTCATGACTCCAATTTCTATATTAATAATATCATTGGTTAGGTTAGCAACAATGAGAAAAAGTGAGAAAAATAATACCACTCAAAATACTTTATATACTAAATTATGTTATATTTTTGACAGTTGGTGTATTTGTAAAAGCATAAATAATGTTTAAGAATTAATGATGGAAGTAATGCAATGTATAATTACTATTAAAATACCATCATCACAAACTTTCAGACAAATAGCAATCACATAGTTTAAAATCAGAGTTATCTACAAAGAAATTTATTTGATATTATAAATAAATAAAAAGTGGACAAATTCTATTATTCAATTACTCTTTGAAAATGTAAGACTTGACAAAAAAGTTGACGATATAAAAAAGACAAGATTGTTTCTTAAACTGTTTGTTTTAATCCCGAGTAACTTATTGCGCATCTTACAATACGCTAATTTATCTATGATAATTAAATTCATATGCACACAAAAAAACATGATATTAAAAGATATTGCAAAAAATATAATGCATCATAATTTAGACCAAATTATTGTTAAAGCATAAATAAGTCATACAGTAGTCTTATTTTAAAGGTTATTTCAATATGCTTAGTTTAAAATCAGAGTTATCTACAAAGAAATTTATTTGATATTATAAATAAATAAAAAGTGGACAAATTCTATAATTCAATTACTCTTTGAAAATGTAAGACTTGACAAAAAAGTTGACGATATAAAAAAGACAAGATTGTTTCTTAAACTGTTTGTTTTAATCCTGAGTAACCTATTGCGCATCTTACAATACGCTAATTTATCTATGATAATTAAATTCATATGAACACAAAAAAACATGATATTAAAAGACATTGCAAAAAATATAATGCATCATAATTTAGACCAAATTATTGTTAAAGCATAAATAAGTCATACAGTAGTCTTATTTTAAAGGTTATTTCAATATGCTTTAATGTCGTCAATACAAAATTATATAAACTCATTTTTATTAGAATCTTATAGGATTTTATAATGTCAGATTGGCAGTGGATCAGCTACTTAAAAACCTATCTAAAAAATGTCTAGCTTTATTGAAATCTTGACTTCTTTGAATTGAATTTTATAATAATTACACAATGTTTATTTAAAAAATGGATGTTTTATTAATATTTAGAATAAATTCAAGGGTGAGAAAGAATAACACTATAACTAACTACATTCAAAATATACAATTGCACAAGTGAAAAGTCGTAGTAATCAAGCAATAACCCTTCAAGTGACAGCTTCACATTGCAGATAATTAAATTATTAATAGTTATTATAGAATCTTACAATTAAAACTACGCTACAAAACAAATTGTAGTATATTTAAACGCACTCACAAAATAATGAACATATCAAAAGCTAAAATCAATTTGTAAAGCAATTTTATTCAACACATTCATTTATAAACGTCCACGTACTACAATCACTGTCATTCTTTTCTTCGTCACTTTATTAATATATTTGTTTTAAAAATATATATGTTAATTCTTTACTTTCTTAAACTGCCTTTTATTTTCTTTTGTTTTTAAATATCAAAAAAAAAAAGACATTCTATTAAATTCAATAAAAATTAAAATATGGTTTATTCTAAATCGGTAATTAACTTCAATTTTAATCATTATTATTCAATTTTCTAATTCATTTATGAATTATATTTACACTTTTTTAAAACAATTACTTATTAAAATATTTTCCAAAAAAATGAAATTAAAATTCTCAGTTAATGTATCATAAATTATTTTCTAAATCTCCAATATTCAACTTCAATTAAAGAATTTCATTTCATAGTTTTGAATATTTTTTTATTTCTAACTTATAATAAAATATGTATTTAAACTCTTTATCAAATTGCAGACAACATTAACCCTGGATAAGAAGGATTTAGGAAGAAATTCATAATCCTTTATTTCAAATGCATATTAATAAAATATACATTTTCTATCTTTTTCATGTATAATACGAGTGTGAAATGCAATTTGTGGATGTAATGAAAACCAATATAATACTGTAACAAGTAATAATATATTATAAAAAAGATGAGTATAGGTCTCAGTACATTTTAATTAGTGGATGCTAAATTTGTACAGATGTTAGTTGTGATATTTGAGTCAATTTTCTCTGATCAGTTCTAGAATTGATGAGTATAATTAGTATGCCTTTTTCATTTGTATATATGAAGGAAAAAAACAGGATTTTGCTTAGATGTCTTTGTCAATTAATTTGAAAACAAACAATTATCAGCTAAAGAAGTTAACAAGAAAATTAATGGTTCACAAGTTTCTAATAAAACAATTTCTGTGAAATTATAATACCTGCAGATTTAACAATAACTTGAAAGTAAACCAGTTGTGATACAGATAAAATAATGCAAAAAACAGTTCTAACTCAATTCTATTGCAAAAAGAAGATGGTAGTGACATTCATTATAATTTCAAATTCTTGTTCATTTAAATGATAACAGTAAAATGGTCAATCAAACACTGGAATTAATTACATGTCAGAAATTACAAGTTCTAAAACAAGATTATTAAATACACAGTTATTTAGTCAACAGAAACATAATATGTGGGAAAAAGTTAGAAACATGATCATGTTATTAGAGAGAAAATTTTGAAAGTACTTTCTAAGATTACTGAACTAAATTTATATCCAAACAAACTATTAGAAATACAAAATATTTAAGATCCCTTTGAAAATGAAGTCATCAAAAATTATAAAATCATGATAAAGTTAGGATTATTTATCATTAAAAATCATTCTGTAATCCACAATATGAGAGAAACTGTAATTACATTGCCATATATATACATTGTAACCTTCCTTATTGGTTCTTCCAACACATCTCTCCACCTTACCCTATACCTTCTTTATTGTACTCCTACTATACTAGCTCAATAATAAACCATCAAGTATAACAACAATACGCTATAAGACTCTTTATGGGGGTTGAAACTTGCTAAATATTAAAACATAAGATAGACTTTAGGGACAATCACAAGAGAGTGGTTTTAACATTGAGAAGTATATAAAATACACTACACAATGGCAATGCTATTGTGACAATTCTCCTGCTATTATCCTATTATAATCATTATGAAAACTCCCACAACAAGCAATGACTAACATAATATTTCATTTAAATAATGAAATAATTACTCTTCTACAATTTAAAAATCCTAAAAATAAAACATTAACCAAATTACATTAACTTAAAATAATTGATGCTATCCTATGGCTATCTCAGGGATCATAAGTATTCTATTCTAAATATAATACAACCATTAGATTGATAATTAAATAATTCAATCACAAGAGGGATTTTACTGGAATCCAACCATTTAATAAAAACATACTTACTATTATAAACCTTGATTAACCTCTTATAGAAAACTTAATCTAACTATAATAATAAGATATGGAAATTAACACTCATTATCTAATCATTATTTTCTCATATAATTTAATCTACTTTTCCTAAAATTTATTTTCATACTTATGTTAATAACAATTACTCTAGAATACTTATTTTCTTATAATCAAAGCTTCATTACACCATTATTATCTACCAAGTCTAATTCAATGAAATATATCTCTTAATTAGTTAGAGTTCACCCACTGTAATTAACTTCTTCAGAATTACAAACTTTAAAATATATTTCATTAGTAACTTGTACTCTGAAATTATATAATACTTTTAAATTATGATATAACGTATATTTCAACTTAAATTACACATATTGCTAATTTCTATTATATGCTCTCCATTTTGTAATATTTAATAGTATTTTTCATATGGCTCTTTTTAAAAGTATAAGTTTATTATTTTATTATCATGATGCTTTCATATTGTGTCTTTGCATTATTCATGGTGGCTATCTTCTTAGTCCTTTCCCTTACTATCTGATATTTATAGTTCTCAATATCATGTGAAAATTGTACCATTTAAATCAAATTTCATATTACCAAATGACATAAAGTATTACCTATAATTTATGCAACAAAACCATTATTGCTGTGGTAATAAAACAAATATACAACAATATTCATAATGTAATTAAAATGAATATTAAGCTAAGAACTCTTTCCATATCATACAATTCATTTATGCCTCCATTCTCTCTCACTTATATTTTATAGTGTTCTTTGACCTCAGTTATTTTTACTCATCTAGTAATTTATTCAAATTATTATTCAAACACAAAATATTTGTTCGGTATATGGTTTTAAATATTTCATCTACTTTTGATACTTCCTATATTATTATTTACCTAAAACTTTATAGATGAGAAACTGATTTTATTAAATAATATATTCAATAATATATCCTAATAAAAAGGGTGGAGGTTTCTTTTAAATATGAGGTGTGATATTTTGGCAAGCAGTGATTTTCTTAATGATTATACCCCCATTTTTACCCTGGCTTCTTTCCTGAGCACTTATGGTAGATATTATTCTCATTTCTTTCCAATAAATATATGGGTATCACACAGATTACTCCCATTTAACTATTCCTCAGTTTATCAAGATGATATTTTCTCCTATCGTGGAATTTTAACTTATCTTCCTCAATTGTATATTTGGCATCTATTACTCTACTAATTCTAGACTAACAACTTAATATAATCTCCCCCATGTAATAATTTTCTACCCATATCTATGATCATGTTACACAGCAAATAATCTATTTCAATTATTATCAATAGGATTTTTTTTTCTTTATAACAAATGAAATCATGATATTGTCTTACATCAACATTCATTCTTTCTTACTTTCATAAATACATTATATTTTATAATGTTTGTCATTCCTTTCAGATAATCCTATTATACTTAATTTCTCAAAATATATACCAATCAAAATATACAGTTAACATTATGTCCTCCCCTCCACACACACACACACACTTTCACATTATAACTCATGATTACTCTCTTCCTATATTAAGCATACCTTTAACATTATATACCAAACTGCAAACATAAACTCATTATGACAAATACTTTGCATTTATATTTCATTTTAAACAAGAAAAATATTAGTGATAAATTTAAAATTAAAATCTTTTCTAAACCCATTTCCAGTTTCTAATTTAATATTTCAATGTTTACCCTGTAAATATTTACTATTCTTTGTGAATTTGTGCTTCTCTCTTCGCATTGCTAAAAGACATGTATAGTTAAACAAAACATCAAACAACAAGCACAAATGATGAGACAAAAATTTAAATCAGATGCATTGCATATAATCCTGATCCTCAAAATCCACTATGAAAAGTTTGATGAATATTCTAAATAACCTCCACTTTATTCTTCCATGCTGCACATATTGGATAATTCATTTAAATTTCTAGCTTGTAGCACATTTTACAACTTTACAAATTTAGTTCTAGAAATTTTTAACCTGTTTTTTAATCTATTCAATAAAAATGCTTAATTTAAAATAGATAAATGAATGCTTTCTTATGTGATTGCAGTTACATTTCTTTTTGAAGCAATATAGTTGTTTTTTTCCTTTATCATGGTTATCTCTGGCAAAATTAAAATAACTTTAATTTTTCAAACTCCTTTAGGCATTATTTTGTCACTCCATGGTGTTTAGAATTGCTTTTAAAATATTTTCTATCCTTTTGCTACTTTAGGCTTTAAATATTTTAACTTTTTTTTAAATTTTCTTTTACAGAGAAACAAATTGAGACTCCTTTAGGCTTTATAATTTTTCTTCAAACTCCTTACTTCAATCGTCTGCCATGATTTTTTTTTTAAAAATCCCGGGATAAAGTAACATTAGAAAATTACTGGCTTGACTCTCATTGGTCAATTTCCCAAGCTAACATTTACAACTTTTTAATTTAAACATTTTTTTAGAATAATTGAAATCAATAAATATTTTATAATGACATTAATTTAAACCATTTCTTTAAAATTAAAGTTTCAATTATAATTATAATATTATTAACTGTTAAATGATATTATGATAATTTTAAAATAAATTATTATCTTGTAGTAAATAAGTGTTCATTCTTTCATTAAGTACAATTTTAGATCTTCAGCTTTTTAAAGGAATAATGCATTAAAAATAAACTAAAGTCAAATTTATAAGCAACGATGTTTATTTAGATTAGCATCTATTATATTAAGATTATACACCTGGGTCTTGTTTTATGTGGTAGATAGGTTCCTCAGAAAATGCGCACAAAAGAAATCGCATAAAAATAGACTTAACTTACCTTGAAAAATGGGGAGTGGGTTACTGTAATTTTCAAAAATTGCATAAAAGCAAAGCAACAATGTAAAATTACTTTAAAATTCGCACAAAAAAAAAATAAGGAAATAAAATATGACTACTAAAAAATTTCAAATTTGAAAAAAATTGATACAAAACAAACTTTTTTTACTTATGTATTAACTACAGTATTTAATTTTATTCAAAACAATATATTTTTATGCGTACTTTACAGTATTTTGCATTTGTTCATACATGTACAGTATTTTAATCATTATCAGTATTTGACAATAAGTAAGTTCATTAGTAAACTAGTAAGACATCAGATTCGTCCTAGCACCAACTTCATTTTTTAATTGCTCTTATTGTGGACTCGCTGAAACTAAATGTTTTCCAATCGCTGTTGATCCTTCTGATTTCGTGATCTAAAATTGAAATTTTTGTTTCCAAAGAAATTCATTTTCTTGGGTGTTTTTTCCTGCTCTGTTAGAGTAAACTAAAAGTTTAAAATAAAAATAAGAACTTAGACTTATGATAATAAAAAGACACCGACTCACTACTGTTGGACAAAATTTAATTAAAACTAACAATTAAAAATTAAATTCTTATTTTTGTCTTTAATTTTTTGTTGTTGCTAATTGTCTTTAATTTTCAATTCCGTTTAAAAATCAAATTGCATTGTTTCATGTCACGTTAATTTCAGATCATGTTACGTAATTTTTAAATTGTTGATTATAATTAAAAATGATTTTAATTGTCAAATTTAATTATGCCCACCACTATAACTCATCTTTTAAAAAATAAACATGCAGACACTAAATGATTAATTGATTATGTACTTTTTTTTAAAAAAGCAAAAATAGAATGTGATTTAAAATGCAAAAACGATAACATATGTAGAATAGGCATCTATAATGTTTGAACAGATTTACATTATAATCTTGTAAAATTTAATGGGTGTATATAAAATTGGGAAATCCTGATTTTAAGTGAATTATGAACTTTTTTATTGTATAAAATATATTACAGTACTATTATAAAGCGCTGAAAATATTGAAATTATTAGAGAGAAGTTGAACTCTGATAATGTGCTATTACTTTAAATATGACGTGTGAGTGCGTGAAATTTATAATATTTAAAGTAATAGCGCATTATCGGAGCTCAACTTCTGATCTAATAATTTTTATCCCATAAAAGAAAACTGCATACAAAAATATTAAGAAGAAACATGAACTGCATAACTTCAAAATCACATTAAATAAAACCGCATAAAACGAGACCCGGGTGTATAGATATTATAAATAATTAGAAATAACAACAATTATTAAATCTCTACAGAATTCTCCTTTTAAACTTTATATATTAAATCATTTATTACTGTTATACCCAACTATCTTAATTTGAAATTTTGGAACTCCATTCTTACCATGGATAACCGATCAAAAGGTTACAATATATATATATATCAGCCAAATGATGGATTTCAAGCACTGTTACTGTTTACAATGCTCTGAGCTTTTCATTTTGATTGCAACATATACTTGACATTATTTATTCAAGCCACATTTGAAGCTTGATTTTTTATTAACAGAGTTTTAATAATGACTAAAAATAGTTTTGTTCTGTAAATTTAAATATCAATTCAAATTATACTACCTAAATGTTTCAGCTTATTTAACATTCACTCCTCTGACTACTATCATCCAAAAAAACTTTCCATATCAAATTTTGGATGCACTGTAAGAGATAATTGCTGACCATTTTTTAAAAATAAAAATGACTGAATTGTGGAAACCAGAAGGCAACTGAATCATTGATATATCTATTAGCCGAGTTGATTTTAAAAAAAGATTTCTTACTAATCATATTAAAATTATATTGTTTTATTAGTAGTATAAATAAGAAAAAAATATAGAAAACATCAACAAAAAGAGAATGAATATGTATTCATATATATATAATATGTATGTGTGTGTCTATGAATATATTCACACATTAAAAATTGCTTTTTCAATAATGAACTAAGTCAGCAGGCAGATTTATAAAACCAAAAGTCATTTCCAAGAAGAATATATTCATCCACTCTCACTAAATAATGCAATCAAATGATCAATTTTTCAGAAAGTTAAGTAATATTCAAGCTCTAAAATGATTGGTTGAATTCAACAGTTCCATTCAGTTGAATAAACTAAAAAAAATATGTTTTTTAGCTTGAGAAGCAATCCAGAAATCTTTGACTGCTATTTGCTACTTTTCTAACTTCAAAATACATGCTTTAAAACTGGTTTATCATTTTAAAAAGTGGGTATTTAAAGTTGTGGTATTTACATATTAAACCTGAAATGCAGGAGACATGCTAATCATTTTCACATTCATGATAAATGTCTAACTTGCAATTCTGTCAAATGAACCTTGCAATGTCATCCAATCTCATCTAATAACATGATAAATTTACATTTTCATTTATTGTCCAGATTTCATTCGGATACTTCTCAAAGTGTTTTTTACTTCAGTGCTGATTTACTTTTCCATTTTCTGATCAATACTACAATTTTTTTTAAACAGTACAAAATGATAAACATTTGGAGTTTACCCACTACTGAGATCAATGCGGTCAAGTTCATCCACACTTTGGTCAAGCAATAGCATTGTAACATTCGAGGATAGGCCTTCATAAAGGAATGTGGTTGGAGGATTCCAGAATTTCATTTTTAGTGATGATCTGATTTATTTACAGTTGGGCTTACAAATTCATTCATAGAATGGTGGAAAACAGAGCTTGGTTTAACAGACAAAACTGTAATAGAATGGAATAAACTATGCGGGAAGTTTGTGCCACTGCATGACAGGTTGAGAAAAATGTAAAAATGGAGACCTTAATAAAATTGTTGAAATTGACAAGAGCCTTTTGGACAAAAAGAAAAAAACCAAGCCAGATGAATTCTTCCAGAACAGTGAATGTTTGTGGCTTGTGCAAGGAGACCAACAAGTGTTTCATCATGAGAATTCATGATAGAACAGTGGCTACTCTGATAAAAACCATCAAACAAAATGTGGAAAAAGTATCAACAATTTATTCAGACTATTAAAAAGCGTATAAAACTGCTGAATTACAAGCTGCCAGTTATAACCATTTTCATGTGAATCATGTGTTAAGCAAGTCTCCATATTGGGGAAAAAAATTACTTTAACCTCTATTTTGAAACAAAATTTTATCCAATTAAAATAAAGAGGAACAGACAAACAATTGTTTCATCGTGACAATTCCTGATATATATTACACACTTATGTTTTCATTTCAAGCATTTTGTAACTTTAAGCCAGATATAAACATAATATTTCACATAATAATATTTAGACATGCTAATATTTTAGATATAGACATATTAATACTTTAGTATTATTTTTTTGTTATTGTTGTTGTTGTTTTTTGCCAATTTTGCTTTAGTGATTGTTTTGTAAATTCATGACAGGCTTAAATATCTGTATTTAAAGTAATATTTAGGAATTGCATAATGTCATGTCATATTTAATATTTTTTGTGTGAAATTTATATTTTTAGTATTGTTAAAAATGTATTTTTTCAGATTTAGTATGATGTAATTAGAGTCATGTATTAGAACTGTTATGCCTTTTCACACTTAATGCACTTTCTTTCATGTGCCCTTTATAAATAAATATATTTTAAGTTATCAAATATTAAGCAATCAATGTAACTAAATTGACATTTAAATTGTACAATTATTTATATATATGATCTTCAGTTTAAATAACGTTTATGGCCAAATAAAATTGTTTTTTAGCTTAATTATTATTTAAAACACATTTAGAAATAATAAATATTAAAAAAGCTTACCATTATGCTTTATTAATGTAAAATAATGCTGAATATGATATGGCTAAATCAACAAATGTAAATATTATAATAAATGTCATTGGCTGATACAGATGCACATTCATAAGACATTTTAGAATGCTTTCTTTAATTTGTTTGTCCCATGTTTTTATTGGTATCTTGAGTAATGAAAGTGCTATATTTTATATTTTTCAAACTATTGGTAAATGAAACAGTAGATGATAATATGCAATGGGACTATAAAAATGTTTCCTTGTCTTTTTTTGTTATTGTTTGATATCAATTAAAGAGCAAATAAAATTGGTTTAAATGAGAATTGTGAAAATATGGGGAAGATTTTTTTTTTTTTAATTATATTAAAATTTTTATAATTGTAAACATTTTTTATAATAAAAAAATTCAACATTGTTCTATTTCTTCCTTTTTTCTTTTTATTTTTCACATATCCAATTTTTGTTCAGAACTGGAACTTTGGTGTTCCGAGTTTTAGAATAAAACATTTTAGGAGTTAATTAAGATATATATGCTGATCTAACAGTAAATGAAAAAAAAATTATAATAGTAATTACTCAGAACATGCCTTCTATCCCTTAAGTAGCACTTTATACTTTAATTCTCATTATACATAAAGAGCTTTTTATATTATTTATATTTATTTCATTATTGATATTACATAATCGTTAATGGTTCTATGCTCTTAATAATCACAAAATAATGAATATCACTATTGTTATATTCTTACTAATATAAAATATTTAAATATTCACAAAGATTGTCACATATTATTTCCTATTAGAGTTTTCTTATATTACTGCCTTGTCAGCATAAATTTATAATAATTGTTTAAAAATTTCTATAACAAACAAAATGATGCAGTGCATTATCTGTCTAATCATGAAAAATGAATTTCAGTTTAATTAGTGAAGGAAGTCATTAAATTCTTATTTCGTGTTTAAAAGATTTTTAATAAATAAAAAATCAGATAGTACAAAAAAATAATATGATGCATTTTACACAAGAAAAGGTGCATGTTAAACAAACTTTCAATATATATATATTAACGTGTGAGATGTCAGCAAAAACTTTTTTAAAAAACAAAAACACACTTTCGCTGATTGGTAAAATTACAAAAGGCAGGAATGACAGATCTATTTCATTTCTAGTTGCAAACTTTTCGTTGGCTATTGCCCAATTATCATTCTCAATCAATGGAATATGAGATTTGTACGTTTAGTGTGTCTTTATTTTTAAAATTACAATTACGCACAAATGTTAACTGAATCAATTATTAATGATATTCAAAATAAGACTTTTACTGAACCAATTGAACACAAATATGATTATTTCTCAAATATGTAATAAAATACAAAAATGATAATGTAAGAATTCAAGCAAATAACAGCGTGCCCTTCTAGATTTAGTCTTACATTTAAAATAAATCAGTACAATAATTCAGCAAATTAAATGGTTGTGATTGACTACTTCAAAATTTCATTTAGAAATGAAATAGATCATAAATAAAACTCTTTTACAATACACAAGTTAAAAAAAAAACAAATGTTCAAGTTATTTAAAAATATGGTGAACATTTTCAATATTGTAATATCAGGCATAGTTAATTTAATGCCTTTCTATAGATACAGTATACATTAATACTTTCTAAAGTTAAAAGATGCTAAAATTACAACTTAAATGTAAAATTAGAAGTTATCAAAAATGGACGAAATATAGGTATTGTCTACCATTGGAAAATATAATATTATACAAGAGGATATCATGAAAACTAATTTTTTAAAAATAATTGCCAATCATCTTTTTAAAAAAATAAGTACATTTAAATTGTAAAACAAAAAGCATATTGCAAGTTAAACTTTAGTGCAGATTAAAAATGAATTTCAAATTTCAATAATGAGACCAAAAAAAAATTATTTTCAAGTTTTAGATAAAAGATCAATGTGTGTGAGAGAGAGGAAGGGGAGTAAATAAAAACTATTTTTAATTTATGAATGTAATAAATCTAAAAAAAAATATTTGAAAATTAATATATATTAAAATTAACTTTCATTTTATTAAAGAAACTAAAGTGTTTTAAATGTGAAAGTTGTTGATGGGGGAGAAAATAAACAACATTCATTTAATTACATTTTTTTAAAAAAAAAAAAGTTAACTTTGTATTTTTCTATTTATAAATTGTTTTTTATATTATTGGCATAAAGTTGGTCTTCTATACTTATTTAAAATCCATATTTTTTATTAATGCTTTAAAATAAACATGTGCATATATTTGTTTAAAAGTACATTTTATGGCACAATATAAAAGTTTTTAAATACCACATTTTTTTAGCATAGTACCAATTAAATGTTATTAACATGATTACTATGTAAATTTGACTTCCATTGTTCATGAATTCAATTTTTATTTGATTTTTTTGAAATTAGTCAGGCATGAAGAATTAAAAACTTTTGTTAATTCTGATGCATAATGAAAGATAATCAAGAAAACTGGTACATATTAATAAAATTTTACAGAATCAATTTATATTGTAACATGCTAATGATTAAATTCTATAACATTTAAAGTGCTGCTCTTATTTTTTAAATAAAAACCAGTCATCAACAACACACAATCATTTAATACAATTATCTTTCAAAAATAGTAATTATTTCATTATACGTGTAATTAAATTCTGACAGCATTAATGATAACATATCTTTCATGTATAATAAAATAGAAATATTTATGCCAGAAAAAAAAAAGGGAAAAACCTGTTCATCATATAATTTAAAAAAACACACAAATGCAGTGATAAATTACATAAAAGATAAATTGGAAAGCATTAGCTAAGATATGATTACTCATCTAATTTTTATTTAGCATTATAAATGAGAATATTGTCACTAAAAAAATATTTAATGTTTTATCATTACATAATTTAAAAAACTTTAATCCACATAATAAAATGTAAAAATGTACACTATGTTACTCAAAATACATTTTCATTTGTGTTATTTTTATTTTTTAATGCTAACAATGACAATAGGAGAATAATGCTCACATCATATGATGAAATCTCAATTAACAGCAGGCAAAATAAGTAAATGGCATTAGAGATGGCGAAAGAAAAATGTATGTAATAACAATAATTAAAATTTTAATATCTTTCCAAATAGTTATTAAATATATAATGCTAACAATATATTACAATAGAAAAGTAATTCTTGAATGTGCATATTATAATAAGAATTTATAAATCAGATTAACAACATTTTATCACTCTTTCACATCAGTATCCCACTTTTATCTAATTTCTACACTATTATATAGATAATAAATCAATCATTATTATTTAAAAAAGTAAATTTGCAAAGATGACAACTTCAAATATCAATGATTGATTTATTATCTATATAAGAATGTCCTGAATGGTTTAATGCAGTAGTAAAGTATCAGACTTTGAAGCATAAAGTCAAAACAGGATTAAAATTTTCCCCACAATAGCGCCATCTAGTGCAAATTCTGATCATGTGTTGTTTTAATAATTAAAGGACCTGGAACGATTCCAGTTCTGGTGCTTGTAGCAGTTAAATTTCTTATAAACTCTCGAGCAATAAAGCCGTTAGATTATTTTTTATTTATGTAACAAGGTAAAAGTTAGATAAAAGTTGGCCATTTTTGTCTAACTAATAAATTTCCATTGATATCAGATAGTGGGCATTCCTTGCAAGTTTGTCAAATTAACTCATTAATTTCTTTTGGGATTTGTTACTATGATATAAATATTCTAAGATTATTTCTCCATTATTATTGTTGTTCTACATCTGTAAAGTACAATAAAATGTTTACTAAAATATTTTGATTATTTTTTCACTTTGTTTTTTAACATTTTTTTAAAAAAATTACAAAATCTGGATATATTTTCAAGCAATGTTTATCTTATAGAATGAAATAATAATTCATGGGGGAGGGGGGGTAAACGCTTTACATGATTCTCAGTTATAAATAATAATAAGAATCATATAATAAAGTACAAAAATATTTGGATTTGAACAAGATTCATTCTTGATATCATTTCACATGTATAGCTATCATATTCAGTAAAATATTTTAAATTAATAATAAAGAAACATGCAATTAACTATACTGTTTATTAATAGTTAGTAAATAATATTTTCACACAAATTAATGTTTTTTATTAATAATATAATTAATAAATTGCTGATTCTCCATTTTACACTTTTTTTTATATATGTAAGATATTCAAAATTTATGATATATTTTGATTCTGTGATAAAGAGTTCAATTTCTTACATTAAAAACTTTTTATAATTGCTTATTTTTTATATGAGATGATTAATTTATTATGAGTTTTTGAAAAAAAACATTGTCCTTGATTATTCAAGATAACCTTGTATCTTGGATGGTTTAGTGCAAAGGTCGAATGACAAACTCAATAGCTAATTGGTATCTAGAATGACACCCAACTTGTCATTTCTAGTGCTCAAATGGTATGTGATTTCCTAAGTGTTAAACTGTTAGATTATTTTATTTGAAAGTGTATTACATTTTATAAATTTTGAACAAAATAATATATATTTATGTGAATCTTAAATTGCTGTATGTATACTCATATAAAAATTAATTTTTAAAAAAAATGTTTTGAAAATATCAAATCTAGAATTCTTTGAATTGGATATTATGAACTTATTTTATAAGTTCCTACAAAGCCCCAACTAAACTGCCTGCTTTCAAACTGATACATACATAATCTATTAACTATTATTAGACATTAACAAAATGATGATGTCAGAATAGCTTGTTTTGTTTTTGAAGCTTTTCAATTGCACAATTATTACTGTAATAATAAGATCCATCTATCTTATTGTTGGTCATCTTTTTTTTTCCTTTTTGACACATATTTCTGACAAATTAGACAGTCTCCTTATATTATTACTAAAATAAGGCAGTTTCAATATGATGATTTGTCATTTAAATGAATAATCATGACTATATTGATCAAGCCTCTTCTTATGCATATTCCTTGCTATCCATAGTATTTTTTTCTCATCACTGCAGTTCAAAAGCATGCATACTTGTCAGCTTACTCTTTCATTAATATGCATATAAAGATTTCAAAATAGGCATTTTCCTATTATACTCATAACTGAAGATTCAAATTTGAAATGTAACTGGAAATTTTTCTGAAAGCAGATACATTCCCCAAATAATTTCAGCCTTTATTTCAGATATTGTCTATATTCAATTCATCTAGTTATCCAGTATTATTTAATAAATAGATATTTAACTATTCTTAACTAAAAAATAAAACAAAATGAAAAAAATAAAACAGACCAAATGATCATTCTTACTTTTAAATATAAAATTGTAGACATTGGATAAAATTTATTAATGGCTTCCAGTATGCATTTTGATCCAATCATATCTCTTCAGTATGCCAAGCTCCATTTAATTGCTCCCAAATGCCACATATTATTGTTATGTTTTTTTTTTTATTTATTAATACACATTATGCAAGTTTATATTATAAGTGTTATATTTTTAAGAAGCATTTATTCATTATCATTTTTAATTAGATTGGAAATTATTATATTTCTTTTAATTAATCTTAGGTATTTTTATTGCACTGTCTACAGCTATATGCTTGGAAGTAAAAATGAATATACATTCTAGTTTGTAAAAATATAGTATAGTGGTACATGAACAAAAAAAAGATTAATAATTATATAGTCAGTTAAAAAGATATGCCTGATCTTTATCATATTTGGGGTTTATATATAAGTAAAAAGAAATATAATAATTTTAATATGAGAAAAAGTGATTAGCAATCATTTAGATATTTATTGAAGGACAATTACTATTAATAAATACTTGCTAAAAATATATCACTTATAATGTAAATTTATAAGTGTGTGTGAATAAATAATTTAATAATCTCTGGGATTTGGAAAACTTGTATATATTATCATATTAATAAAAAAAATTAGAGTACCTAGTTAATCCGGAGTTCAAAAGATAAATAACATTAAAACTAGTCAGTTTTTTATTAATCTAATAATGTTCTAAAAGTTTACAAAATCCTCTAGATGACACTTGTAATGTATATGCTTCAAATAATTACATATTTCTGCATCATTATGTTATTTGTTTATATATTTATTTGTATACATATTTCTTTGTAAAAAGCTTTATATTAAACTATTAAAAATAAGGTTGTATTATATTTACTGCTAATTTGAATATTCAAGCTTAAAAATCAAATTGGAAATAGTAGTAATATTTGTATATTTGTTGCTATAATGATGAGTGTTATTAATTTCTAGAGCAACTGATAAAGTGAAGCTGAAAAACATGGCATGCCCTCCTTGGTCTATTTTTATTAATATGATGATATAAAAGTTTACAAAATCCTAAAAATGATGATATCACTTCAAATAATTATACACAAGTATATTGTGCATATGTTCTTCATCTTTCTGGATATGATATTATTAACTATTGTCAAATCACATCTCCATTGGATTGGATATTTAAAATGAATGAACAATGGAAATGTTTTATGATAAAATTGAGCATAGAATTCATATGAGAGATAGACTCCATCTACATCATAAGAATTATCTTCAAGACACTAAAGAAGTGCAATGTCAATAGTTTCCACTAAGATATGACAGAGAATAGAATATATTGGAGAGCTACAATTAGACATGGTGTCAAAGTATTTCAGAAAGAAAAGTTTTCTGCAGGGAAACTAAAATACAACATTGTAAACTATTAAATAAACAGAAAAGTGGACCATGTTCTATATGTGGATGTATTTCTATTTATAGAATGGTTTGTATAGTCATCACAAAACTCATAAGTAGAGTAGTTTCTTCTCTCCCTCTTTCCCTTCTTTTCTTTCATGGGGGAAGAGGGGAGTTGGAATGGCCATACTCATTTTTGAGTGGTTGTTTATTATTTTATTTGGTATCCCTTAAATCCAAAGCATAAGATTAAATCAAACAAATTCTACTTATATGAAATGAAGATTAAATAGATATAATAAATTGACCAAGAGTACAGATTTGTTGCAAATTTTAAAAAGAAAATATTGAAAATCGTAGTGATAAGACCAGGTAGGTGCCTTTTTTTAAAGATTTTTTTATCTATGATAATAACTTTATAACAAGATCGTGTACAATACAAAGTTTATTGATGTTGAGTGATCAGGATTGATGTTATTTTATATCTGTTATAATGAATTTGGAAAATGATTTGTAATATATTTTTTTATTATTATATTACAAAATACGGTATGTTTTTTATTAGCTTCTCAAAGTTAAAAAATTTGTTCTCTGTTTGGCATGCTTACTGTACTTAAATTTCAGGCACTTAATGATCCTTTAAAGTATTAATTAAGATTTTTTAATTTTGAAAGAGTTTTAAAGAGGCAATTTCCTTTCCAAACGTGAAGCCTACTAGAAACATTTTATACCTAGTCACGGTCTCTTAATTTTACTTTTTACTTTCAAAGCAATGTTTTCTCACAAATTAAAATAAATGCTGACAGAAACAATTTTATTTCTCGTTATTTCAGGTTTTTAAATTTTAAATAAACAGCACATTTTATTTATACAACAGTCAAAAAAAAATCTGACAATTTTAAAGGAAAAAAAAAATTTTTTTTATTAAGATGACGAAGTGTTTGTTTAAAGTATTGCAGCAGTTTTCTATCAAAACACTTTTTTCGATGAATATTATACAGCAGGCGAAAATACATATTGTAATTTTAATCTTAACGAAGTTATGAGTAATTAATTGTCATAGAAAATACTATTCAAATCAGCATACAATAATATCAAAAATAAATTTTATTTTTACTTTGGAATTAGAGACTCAACTATAATATAAAGCACAAGATTAATTCCTAATATGGTAAAGAGTAATGAATTTAATATATGTATTACAAACTAATCAAAATAAATAAATAAATAGAAAAAAAAAAAACTAAAAGTGCTCAGATTTGAAATACTAATCAAAAGACTTAAGTCAAAAATAAGACGATTGGCAGTAGACAGCAGAAGTTAATTATGAAAATGCTTCTCTAAAAGCAAAAAATAAGGTATAGGGAGAATGACAAAAATATATATAGAAGATAAATGTGGATACAAATATGCAATGAAAATTTTCCTCAGTAAAAAAAAAATAGCATATTTTGCTTTAAAGGTGAGCTTTGAATTTAGGATTAATCAACAATATTGCAAAATAATTAAAGCCAAACTTAATAAATTGTGATCATCTAGATCAGCGTTTCCCAACCTTTTTTGGCTCGCGTACCACTTGGTAGTATATCACGCTAAATTGTACCACTTCGTAAAAATGATTGTATTTCGTGAAATTTGTTATTGCGAGTGTGTTATTTTATTTGCATTATAAATATTATAGGATAACCATGTATGTATTCACATCACATAATGAGACAAATTAGATTGAAACACGCCTAAACGTAATGCAGGATTATAAACTCACTGAATTTATAAACTCACTGTAACATATATATATATATGTATGTATTTGTTCAAAGTTTCATATTTATCTACTATTTTTGTCATATTTCGTTTACTAATAAATGGTTTTAATAAAAACATAAAATTATAAAAAACCAATTAATATATTTTCTTATCATAATCAAATATTTTTATAAAATAAATTTAATGAGATATCCTTGTGCTTGTTTCGAAGAACATAATTTTTTGAAATCTGGTTCAAAAGATGCATTCAATCTGTTTCGATACTTATTTTTTTAAAAAAATATATGAAGAAAAAGCTCTTTCTACTAATTCCGTACTAGTAAACGGTAATAATAATTTAAGAGCTTTCTCAGAAAGTTGTTCATATTCTTTAATGTTTAACCAAAAATTAATTAGATTGTGTTGTTTGAATTGTACTTGTAAAGTTCTGTCACATGATAATTCTATTAAATTTCTTTATCCTTTATTGATAATGATGTAGCTTTTTCTAAATTTTCTTCATAGAAAGGATTTGAAATCCAATTATCATTTGTGTTTTCGGGTTTTGGAAAATATTCCATGAAAGACAATTTTAATCCTGTTAAATGTGCTATTATATTTTCTTGTATATCTTGAGACAGACTAATCTTATTTTCAAACAAAAAAATATGTAGAGTTTTGAATACTTCCAGTTGATTGTTTTCGATACACTGTTTCCAAAAATCTAATTTCTTAATCATACTTTCAATTTTATCATTAACATTAAAGATTGTTATCGACTGTACATATTAACAACTTTACTGTATAATATTATTAATTAAAATAATTTTTATGAATTATAGGAAAAAACATTTCTATGATATTTTTATGATTTAATTTTTTTTTATGTCCGCCATTATTGATTATTTTTCATGTACCACCAACCAGCAACTCGCGTACCACCAGTGGTACGCATACCACAGGTTGGGAAACACTGATCTAGATTTTAAAAACTATTAATTTGATATTGTTAATAAAAAGTTTATGATTTCAATTCCAAAAGCAGATTGCTAATAATATAAAGTGTGAGATTAAAAGTTATAATTTTCAATATGTGATATATATTAAGGCTATAACCTTAAAACTATGTGCCCTCTACAAATCTTAACACAAGATTAATGACTTTAAAAGACAAAAGCAGCCTCTTATCTTCAACCTACTTTTTAATTATATAGGCGAATCTAAAGCATTTTGATTTGAGAGTATGAAGCTATTAAATACTTCACTGATTAAGTCCACAATTTCTATACAAGCTAACGTAATTGTGAGTTAATGTGGAGCTCTTACAATAGAAATCTTTTACGACAATTTAAATATTGTAATTAATAATTTGTTAAGCACATACTCATTATATAAGTAATATATATTAAGGCCCTAGTGTTGCATTTAGATGCATAGTCTTAAGGTTATAGCCTTAATATATATTACTTACGTAATGAGTATGCATTTGACAAATTATTAATTACAACTTTAAATTGTCTTAAAAGATTTCTAATTATAAAAGCTTCACACTGACTGGCTGTAAACTGAAAGATTTTGCATACATTAGCTTGTATAGAAATTGTGGACTTAATCAGTGAAGTATTTAATAGCTTCACACTCTCAAATCAAAATGCTTTAGATTCACCTATATAATGAAAAAGTAGATTGAAGATAAGAAGTCATTAATCTTGTATTAAGATTGGTAGAGATCCCTACTGTCACATTTAGGTGCATAGTAATCTTAAGGTTATAGTCTTAATAAATATTACTTATGTAATGAGTATGCACTTAACAAATTATTAATTATAATATTTTCAATATGATAATTTCTATCATACTACCTCTGGTAGTAAGTGATTATTGATTACTTTAATTGAGTAGAATTAATAATTCTATGAAAATGTTGTCAAATGAATGTGGCAGAATCTAAATAATTTGGGATTGGCTAATAAATCCAAAAGACTGAAAATTCATAAAAAAAAAAATTAAATGATTAATTTATTACCAATAAAACTATAGTTTACACACACACATATGTATATATAATAAAATAAATTCTATAAGAGTATATAAATAATTATCAACTATACAGCAATAAATTTTGACATAAAACAATATTTATTACTTTGCTAAACTAGGCTTTTGATAAAATATATTTTTGTCAAAGCATGACTAGGTAATTATAGACCATGAGAAAAAATATGGTAATTCCTTTAAACATGCTGATTCTAAAATTATTTACCTAGAAAATAATAATAGAAAACGAAAAATAAAAGAAGCCTGGTACACAATTAATTCTAAGAATTCTATAAATATGAGAGCCAATAGCATTTCTACCAACAAACTTCCTTATTTCATCCATCCATCTCACATGCGTTCACTTTCTAGGTCTTTACAATCTTTTGGAATCCAATTTAAAGTCGTATTATCTTCTATATCCACATCAGTTCTATTTCAGTTTTTTAATTCCTTCAATGATGTCAATGAAGTCTGTTTGTTATGTTAACCACATATTTTCATTTTTGATCTGTTTTTGTTAATCCTAACATATATTTTTCCATACTTTAATGAATTGTCTGCTCTTCTGTTAATTGTCTAGGTCTTACATCTATAAGTAAACAAGGGTAAAACACATTTATTTAAAAAAGTTTCTTTTTTAAACACATGGACATATTTCCTTTTTAATATTAATTTTATCTATTATGTTTTCATCTGCAATAATACTCTGACTAAGGTGTTTGTAGTTGTTAACTTTTTATAATTGATGACCAACTCCTTTTTTCTTCTAAGAAAATCCATGAAACATTACTTTAGTCTTTTTAGTATTTATCTTTAGTTCTACTTCTTACTTTTATCTGTTAACTCTTGAAATATTTCCTGAAGATCTGAAGTTTTATTTGTAAAAATAACCATATTAACTGCCAGATCTACATGATTTACATAATCTCAATTAACATTTATTTCCTTAGACTTGCATTTTAATCCACAAAATACTTCTTGTAAAACTACTGTAAAAGAATTTGAAAATATGAAATCACACTTTCTTATGCCTTTCTCGGTGCTAATCTTTTTAGTATCACTGTGTAAATTAATCACTGTTATTGTTCTTATTAAATATTCTTCAAAATATGATAATATCCTGGATACAAAATGCTCATAATCTAATGTTTTAATCACCATAGAAAAATCAAATACCTTTTTATAATCTTAAATCCAAAGCATAACGATAACATATATCCATTGTTTTTTTCTATAACTTCTCTTAATAAATGTTTATAATCCATTGTGCTAAAACTATTTTTAAATCCTGTTTTGTTTTTTTGTTGTTTTGTTTTGTTTGTTTTTTTTTTTTTGTTTTTTTTTGTTTTTTTTTTTTGGGGGGGGGTATTGTTAAAATTCAAAGTGTGCTCTAGCCAAGTTGTAATTATTATAATAAAAAATTTGTATGGAGCTGATAAAAGATTGATAGGTCTATAATTTCTAACATCTTTATTACCTTCTTTTAAATATCGATATAATTTCTACATTCTTCCAATCACCTGGTACTTCTTTATCATTTAAACATTTGATACATAATTTTGCCAACAATTTTTCCATTTCTTCATCTACTTATTTATGTATCAATTATAATTCCATTATTTTCTAGAATTTCCCTTCTTCATAGATTTAATTTCACATCTCATTTCTTCATTTAAAATGCTGGATAATTCAAAAAATACAGTAGTTTTGCAAGGGATTTTTTTTTGTTGTTGTTCTTTATTACTATATAATTCTTTATAAAACATTTCCATATACACCTGGGTCTCGTTTTACGCGATAGATAGGTTCCTCAGAAAACATGTGCAAATGAAATCGCACAAAAATAGACGTAACTTACATTGAAAAAGGGGGGATGCGGTCTGTGATTTTTCAAAATTTGCATAAAAGCAAAGCACCAACGTAAAATTACATTAAAATTCGCACAAAAAAAAAATAAGGAAATAAAATATGACTAATAAAAAATTTCAAATTAAAAAAAAATTGATACAAGACAAACTTTTTTTAACTATAATATTTAATTTTATTCAAAATAATATATTTTTATGCATAATTTACAGTCCAGTAATTTACATTTTTTTATACACGTTTTAATTATTATAGCTATTTGCCGAAAAACACATTCGTTTGCAAACAACTAGCGCCAACTTCACACTCATGTTGTGTCAATGGTTTTCTGGTGACAATGTAATTAGTAATTAATCTTTGAGACGATGATTTTATTAATTGTTTATGAAACTAACAACTAAAAATTAAATTCTTATTTTTGTCTTTAATTTTCAATTCCGTTTAAAAATCAGATTTTAATTTTTAATTGTCAAATTTAATTGTGCCCACTGCTATTACTGACCTTTTAAAAATAAACTTGTGGACACTAAATGATTAATAATTGATTACATTCTTTTTTAAAAAGCAAAAACAGAATGTGATTTAAAATGCAAAATTAACACGCACAATGTTTGAACAAATTTACATTATAATCTTGTAAAATTTAATGTGTGTATACATAAAATGTGGAAATCATGATTTTAATTTCATTATTGCATAAAATCTTACTATTATAAAGCACTAAAAATATTGAAATTACTAAGATGAAAGTCAAATTCCAATAATGTGCTATTACTTTCAATATAACGTAAGTGTGTGAAATTTATTATTTAAAGTAATAGCTATCGGAGGTCGACTTCCGGTGAAACATGAATCGCTTAACTTCAAAATCGTGTTAAATAAGTCCGCGTAAAAAGAGACCCAGGTGTATTTCATGACAACATTTCTCTTTTTATTAATAGTTACAACTTTTCTTCTTATTGTACAAATAATTTTCCTTCCAATAACAAGATGGTTGTTTTATATTTTTAAAACTTTTATTCTTTTATATATCTTTCTTTGCCAATTCACAATTATATTTTCTTATACCATTATTATTTTTTTTATACCAATTTACAAACTCTAGATATTCTGTTAATGAGTCATTTCTAAAATGTTCATTTTTTTTTTTCCTTTGTACATTCTTTTATCTCAATAGAAAGTTTACTAGTAAATTGCTGCTTTTTTGTACCAATTAATTGTTCATAGTTATTTTTATTTCAATTCTTCACATTATATTAGTTATCTTCATTCAAATCTCAAACATCTTCAAAGGCTGTTAATATTGGATGTTTCTGAAGATTAGAGAAATGTCAAATGTTAACAATGACTTTCTCAATAGTTTTCATCTCATCTTACATTAACATGTATCTTACATCTCACTAATTAATGATCACCTCCTGTGTTGAATCTATTAAGAATATTACAGTCTCAAAGTACATATTTTCTGTTAATCAAAATATAATCCGATTTGGCTCGACTTTCATTTGGATACTTCTATTGTCACTTCCATTTAACATTTTTCACAAAAAAAAATGCTTAATATACAGTTTTTATGTGACCACCATAAGTCTGGGACCTCTATCACTTTTTATCACTATAACTAATTTTAATTACAATCACATCTAGAATTAAAGTCTCCCATAACAATTTTAAAATGTTTAGACTGATCAAAAGCATTTTATGGATCCATATAAAAATTCTTCACTTCTTCATCACAAAGAAATTATCTGCATTTGATATCTTCCATTAATTTGAATAATTAATCACACTCTATCTGATATGCCATCAATCTCTGCAATGTTGGTTTTTTTTTTTCTATTTTTACTTATAATGAATCTGACTTCACTTATGTTTCCAATATTTGTGCCTTTGTAGTAAAGTATATGTCCACTTTTTAACCCAATAGTCTTTTCACTTTTTCTTCTACATTCACAAATCCAATAACAACCCATTTAATATTATATAATTCTTTTTCCGATATGTACAATTTTTCTTTGCTTAAAAATGATCTGCAGTTGTGAGTACCTAAATAAAAAGTCACAATCAGGGGTTTCTTAGTACGTTCTGCCTTTGGCTGGAAATGTCTGCCTTGGGTGACAATTTTAGAGCCTCCTAGAAATACAAGCCATAATTTAATTTTGTCTGCCATGATTGTTAATATCTATTAAAGAAATAAAAATATTAATTTACACACATATTCATCCTGCCTTCAATTGATATTTCAGTTAAGAACATATCAGGCAAGTGAAAATAAAGACCATGATGTTTCTTGATCTTAAACTCAGAAATAAAAAGTCAATAAACTCGCCATGCTGGCTGGTGCATGTTGGAGAACAACCCATCCATATTTATTTACTATATAAATAATCATATAATATTCAGGTTTTCTCCTTATCCTATTTGTAATTCCTTTATTTAAATGTTTCAAGTGGAATATTTAAATTACTAATTTAAATAAATGTGTTGCACATGCAGCCACCCCTAGAATACCAGTGGAAAGCATGCTCAGCTATAGTTAACAAAATTAACATACTGAATAAATCTTTATTTAGCTAACATTTGAAACAAAATATTTAAGCAAACCAATTGTAAAAAATTATACAGTAATAACAGCTGCAATCATTAGAAATTTGCCCTTGTAAAAAATTATACAAAGAGGAATTAAAGAGATTATTAAATTAGCAAATTACATCTCCAAAACTTAACAGATAAATAAGAGCAGAATGATTTTATCATAATACTAAAAGCAATAAAAAAACTACCATTAGACACTGTTATCTCAGGTAATAATAATGATTGTATGTACACTCCATTAAATTGATTTAATTGATTTATTTCGAAATTTTACTTCCCTCTTTTAAAAATCAATCCAGCAACATTTATTCTTGAGGGGCCACCCTCATCACAACATTAAATCATGGAGAGCAATAAATAAATGATATAAACTATATCTTCAAAAATTAAATTATTATAATGTACATCATCATCATCAACCATTATCAATCCACTGCAGGATGAAGGTCTCTCCAAGTTTAATCCATCTTCTCTACTCTTTAGCTTTTCTTCTCCACATCACCCCTGCACACTTTCTTATTTCATCCATCCATCTCACATGTGGTCTCTTTCTGGATCTTTTACGATCTTTAAAATCCAGTTTAAGATTTCAATTGTCCATCTATTATCATCTCTTCTAGCAATATGTCCATCCGAAGTCCACTTCAGTCTTTTAATTTTTTCAATGAGGTCAGTAACATCTGTTTGTTCTCTTACCCATATATTGCGTTTTCGATCTCTTCTTGTTACTCCCAATATGCATATCTCCATACTTCTTTGGGTGGTCTGAAATCTCTGTATTGCTCTCCTATTAAGTGTCCAAGTCTCAGATCCATAAGTAAGAACTGATAAAACATATTTATTAAAAACCTTCATACATGCACATTTAAAAAGAATGATCAAATAAATATAAAAAGAGAATGTATATGTATCATCTTTTACAATACAATAAAAAATGTTTATTCTTTTACTATATATAAGAATTTAAGAAATATGGAAATCATTATCAACCTACATACATGTATAAATATGATTATTGGATATCCATGTGTATGTGAATTATATGTGTTATCGATTTTTATGATAAAAAAAACCTAATCATTTTTTGCTTAACAATCAAGCAACAAAAAAATTACAAAATAAGAAAACTTGTATTTACAACAAAAATAGTAATTAGAGGGGGTTTGAACACTTTCAAGCTCCCTTCAGTTATCCAGTCCATCTTATATAACTGAACATGACAGCTTGAAAATCTGTATTCAAATCCCCTCTAATTACATCTAAGTTCAGTATATACATGATACTTGTATTCAAATATACCAAAATAATAATAATTAGTTTTTAATATGTACTTATATTTTTTTAATAGGAGATGGGGTAATTGACATAAATGAATTTCGATTATATTTGTGCGCAAGAAATATGAATATTCGACAAGCTGATGACTGTTTTAAATCACTTTTTACGGTAAATAATTATTATTAATAATAATTGCAGTAATTAGAAAAAAATAATATAAATACTAAATTACAATTCATTAGAAGCAGAAATAGTAAGAAGAAAACAGAGGTGTATAAACATTTATGTATTATTGTTTTTTTAATTAAATTTACAATTCGGACTATTTTTTCAAATATTTTGAATAAAATTTAAATGTTTTATGACTTTTTCTATTCAATATTAATATTTATATATATATAAATTTTAGGAGGAAGAGAAAAAAATTGGTAAAATCAAGAAACAGAAGTTTAATGAATTAATATATGAATACCTTACATCACATGATAAATCGGCCAAAGGAACGTTTATTTGCGGACCTTTAACTTCAGCAAGAACAGATGTATTAGAGAAATATGCAAAGCTTGCCAGAGCCGCATAATCTACTTTATTTTACTTTTGTTTTTATGAACCTTATTTATGAATCTGTATTATGGCAACATGTGCATTTCAAATATTGAAAAATTGCACATCAAATGAAAAATGTATTTACAGTAATTAGAATGTAGCTAGTAATTAATGATAAAAAATATATATACGACGAAATTGATATACATTAATTACTTATTCAGTATGTCAGTCTGTTTAAATTTATTTTCAATAAATATATGTATTTTTTTAACAAAAAATTAGTAGTCCATGTGTTTATATAATAATGATGCTAAGTATTTAACTCATTATCATCACTGTCATCATCAAACATTGTTAATCCACTGCAGGATGAAGGTTTACTATCCAACTTCAATCCATCTCTGATCTCTAGCCTCTCTTCTCCACATTACTTCTGCAAACTTCCTTATTTCATCCATCAATCTCACATGTGGTCTCTTTCTGGATATTTTGCAATATCTTGGAATACAATTTAAGATTTTAACTGCCTATCTATTATCATCTCTTCTAGCAATATGACCAGTCCAACTCTTTAATTCTTTAAATGAAGTCAGTCGTTCTCCGTGTATTTTATTTTCAATTTTTTCTTATTACTACCTAACATGCTTCTCTTCATACTTCTTTGAGTGATTTGAAGTCTATATATTGCTCTTCTGTTAAGTATCCAAGTCTCAGATCCATAAGTAAGAACTAGTAAAACACATTTATTAAAAAACTTCCTTTTCAACACATAGGCATATTTCCTTTTAATATTAAACTATTTCTACCAAAAGCACTCCGGCCAAGTTTAATTCTATAATTAATTTCATCGTTTATGTTTTAATTTGTAGTAATAATCTGACAAAAGTATTTGTAATTGTTAACTTCTTCATCATTATCAATCTTTATTTTCATCTTTTGAGCAAATCCATTGAACATTACTGTAGTCTTTTTAATGTTTACCTTTAATCCTACTTTCTTATTTTCATCTGATAACTCTTGCAATATTTTTTTAAAAAGCTCTGAACCATTATTTGCAAAAACAATTACATCATCTGAAAAATTTTAATGACTTAATTAATATTCACTTACTTTTATTCCTTTAGCTTTCTATTTTAAGCCACAAAATACTTCCTTGCAGCACTGCTGTAAAAGGTTATGGAGATATGGATTCACACTGTCTTAATGTTAACCTTCCTAATATCATTATATAATCTAATTCTTGATGTTGCATTTTTATAAATATTCTTCAGAATATGACAATATCCTGGGTCTATACCTTGATAATCCAATGTTTAATCACTAAAGCAATAGTTATAGAAACAAATGCCTTTCCATAGTCTACAAATCCAAAGCATAGTGAAAACTCATATTCATATGATCCAATGTACAGTACTAAAACTACTATTAAATCAAGCTTGCTCTTTTGACTGGTTGAAATCCAAAGTTCTCTGTAGATGAGTTGCAATTATCTTGTTCAAAATTTTGTATAAAACTGATAAAATACTGATAGTTCTGTAATTCGTTAATATCTTCTTATCACCTTTTTTAAATATTAATATTAATACCGCATCTTCCAATCATCTAGTATATCTTCATCATTTACACCTTTGATATATAACTTTGCCAAAAAAAAATTCTATTTCTTCACCTGCTTCTTTTATGATATCAATTATAATTCCACCATTCCCTGGAGCTTTTCCTTTCTTTATAAATTTAATTGCATGTCTCACTTCTTCATTTAAAATCTTGGGTAATTCAGAAGATATAATAGTTATAGGAAGTACTTGTTCTTTATTACTACACAATTCTTGATAGAACTCTTCCACATATTTCATGATGTCATCTCTCTTTTTAATAATAGTTCCATCTCTTTTTCTTATTGAGATATAAGTTTCCTATCAATACCTGAATGTTATTTTATATTCTTGAAGCTTTTATTCTCTTCTATAGTTTTCCTTACTAGTTCACTATTATACTTTCTTATGTCATTTATTGATTCTTTTTTGCACCATTTTACAAAATTTGAGATATTCAATCCTTCTTAATGCATCATTTTTATATATCTTCATATACCTTCTTTCCCTTCATAAATTCTCAGTTGACATTTTATTGGTCAATTACTGCTTTTTTCTTCCAGCTAGCTATCTTTTGTTGCAGTTTTTTAAAAGTGTCTCAGTTATTTTCCTATTAATTTCATTCAAATTTTAAGCATGATCAAAATCTGTTAATATTTGAAAACAATTTGCACATTCTAATTTAAATTCATTAGATCAACTGTGAAAATTGCTTTTCTTAGTAATTTTTGTCTCTAGTTTTGCATTGACATATTTAATTACATATATTTATATTTACATATTAATAAGAGATTTTAAGCATTAAAACAATAATCATTATGCATAGATATAATAGTAATAATGATGGTGATGCTGGTATAACTATTATTAGTAGCATAAGACTACTAAAGTCATAAAAAATATCAATTTTTTAAAAAATAGTTATCAGCATAGAAAAGATAAACATGGAAAAAAACTAAAGACAGTAAAATATTTTTGAGTTGAATACCTAAGAACTGTTAGTGATTGATGGGAACTATGTTACATCAAAATATGATATACTTACATCTTAATATAAATAAAATTATGGAAATAAACATAATATACAAAGAAATCATCTATAAAAAGATAAAATTATAATAACCTGTAAATATAAAATCACTCTTACAAGATTTGAAGAACATATTAATGACATTATTGTTAGTAGCAATAAAAAGCTATAGAAACAGTATTAATAGCAGTAAAAGTAGTAGCAATACTGGTTATGATGGTAGTAATGATAGTAAATTTATCATGCAATCACACACACAAAAAAAAAAAAACAAGTGAATAGAGAAAATGAAAGAAATATAAAAAAAATTAAATTAAAGTTAGATAGATAAAAATCTTAAAACATTGTAACTTTCTAAAAATGAAAGACTTACAAGATTATAGTGGCAAAATAATGAATTTCAGAACTCAAAACTAATACACTGGTCGAGAGGTCAGCACAACTGCCTTGCAGTTGTAGGCAGTTGCCTGGGTTGCGGGTCCATCCCAGCCGATGCTATGACAATTAAAAAAAAAAACTAATACACTGAAACTCTACTGCTTACTTTTGGTGTTCAGATGTCATAAAATCCAAAGCAATTACTAATTTTATTATTCTTTCAGTAAAAAAAAAAAATTAAGATCATCAGTTTTTTCCCAATCATTATTGATCTGCTGCAAGATGAAGGTCTCCAAGTTTAATCCAGTTACACATCAATCCCTCACTTTCTTCTCTACAACAGATCAGAAAACTTTCTTATCTCATCTATAAGTATTATAAATGATTTCTTTCTAGATTTTTTATAGTCTCTTGGAGGTCTCTATGAGTTTAATGCAGTAACTTAACAATCCCTGGCTTCTCTTCTCTACAATACATAGAAAACTTTTTTATCTCATTAATCTGTTGCACAAGTTATTTCTTTATAGATCTTTTATAGTCACTTGGGATCTTCTGGAAATATGTCCAGCCCAGCTCCATTTTAGTCTCCTAAGTATGTCAATAATATCAGTGATATATTATGTTAATGAGATTTATATCTAAGTTTATACCACAAAATTATGGCCTACAGATACTATATGTAATAGTGCACTGTTTAACAAATAAAAGAATTTTTATTAAACAAAAAAGAATTCATAAAAGGAGAAAGATAAATTGTCCACAGAGTTTCTTCTTTGCAAAATGATCTCACTATTGATAATTACCATATAAAAAACATTGCAACTATTTATTTTTTAAAAAATTTGTACTTATTTTATATAAATAGTATAATTTTATACTAATTTACTAGTTGTGACCATATTTTATAATCATTAGCAGTGATTTATAAATCATCAATTACCCTATGACCAATGTGTGATGCAGTTTCCATTCATGGATATAATCACAATAACTGGAGATGTTTTCAACTAAAAATTTTTCATATGTATGAGATGTATTGCATATATTTATAAAGTTAAATTATAATTCTCAAATTAAAAAAATTATAATAAATTAATATCAGGATAATGATGTGAATGTATGGTCATGGTGAATTTTACCATTTATCATGTAATGTTTGAAAACAAATATAATTTATATACCTGGAATTTTTATGTAACATAAGGGATTTGAACACAGACCTTCAAGCTCCTTCTGCTTCCACTCTATCTCATACAACCAATTCACATGACCACACATGTGAAAAAGATAAATTATCTCTAATGTCCATATTTCGCGCTTAACCAGCACTCATCAGTTGGTCCAAATCATCATCTCTCACATATATATATATATATATATTACAATCATAAAGCTAAACTAGTCAATATAAAATCAAAACTACCCCAAATCCAAAATTAAACCAGACCAGCATAAAAATAATATTGAAACATAACCTAAGGTTTCACTGCTACAAGCAGACTTCTCAAGTGTAAAGAACTACAAAAACTACACAATATATATAATATTAAAAACTACCCACAAATCCATTCACATTAATATTAATATTAAAGGTGGATGGGAAGTGAATGGATTTGTGGGTAGTTTTTAATATTATATATATTGTGTAGTTTTTGTAGTTCTTTACACTTGAGAAGTCTGCTTGTAGCAGTGAAACCTTAGGTTGTGTTTTAATATTATTTTTATGCTGGTCTGGTTTAATTTTGGATTCGGGGTAATTTTGATTTGATATATATATAATCAGGGCTCAGTTTATATTATCAAATTTTCAAACTTTAATGGACAGGCTTCTATCTACTCCATGGTGAAACACCCAAATCCCATGTTGAATTCAATATTATCGTCATGCCCATTTTAACATTAAGTCAATCTGACCCCTCATATATAAGACCTTGGCCACTTAAATACACAGAAGAGGGATGGGCAGAATAATCTGGACCAACTAGTATGAAATACATATGTTGGAGATCATTTATCTTTTTCACATATGTGTAATCATATGTATCGGTTGTATGAGATAAGTGGATAGCTGAAGGGAGCTTTCTGTATTCAAATCACCTATATTGTATCTAAACTCCAGGTACATAGATTACACTTGTTTTCAAATATTACAGATTCAGCCTGTATCCTGCTCATGCCTCTTGGGTATTTAAATGGATAGGTTTTTATACATCAGGGGTCAGATTGACTTTATGTCAACAAGGGCATAGCAATAACATTGGCATTAACAAAGGATTTTGGGCATTTCATCATCAGATTTTCTATAGTATTGTTGGCTTAAGAAGTTGAAGGGTCGAGGAGATTGAAGCCACTCCATTAAAGTTTAAAGATTTGCTACCTTAATATAAACCAAGCATTGATTAGATGATGATCTGTACCAACTAATGAGAACTGATTCAGCAATAAATTTGTATATTGGAGATCATTTATCTTTTTTACATGTGTGCGTTCATGTATATCGGTTGTATGAGATAGAGTGGATAGCTAAAGTGAGTTTGAAGGAATGTGTTTAAATTTCCTATATTAATCACTTTTATCATGTAGTAAAATTTGCAATTATTTAATTGAGATCAGTTTGCTGAACAAAAGCTATGAAAGACAACAAGTAGATAAACAAAATCATCTATTTAATTTTAATTACAGTAAAGTGCCAAAAAAAATTCTGCAAAAATCTCTAGAGGGGCTATAATTGCCCCCTCCTCATATTTGTTTTTATTATCACAGAACATTCATTTATAAGATAATGTGTACTTCATCACGTCCTTCATAAAAAGCTTACAATCTAAGTGATCTAGAAAGAAAAAACGTTCATATTTTTAAGAATTAATATCAGGAAAGAAAAAATAATGCTTGCTGGCTGACAATTCTCAACACGATATGGAACTGTATGTCATATATGTGTGTGTGTGTGTGTTGTTGTATATACTATTTTGCGATAATCAAATATTATAATATTAATTTATTAACAGATGAAGTACATTTCAAATAAAAGTAAAAATTAATTATAGTACAAATTAAGCTTTTAAAATTAATATAAAATATTAAATGCTTAACAATATGCTTTATTGCAATTAATTAGTCGAAAGTGCACTGGGAAAATTTTGCTAACTTTACAAATTTAAAGTTTATCTTGTATACATTTATGTGTATTCTGCTTGTTACATTTCTCCGAGATACTGCTTATTAAAAAATTTTCGACATTACAATTATTATTATCTATATAACAGTTTTTTTTTTGTCAGAGTTTACATGTCTGAGGAAGAAATAACATTAAAGTTATGTATGTTAAAAATTAAACTAATTCCAAGCTTAATATTTAATCGCTAAGTTATTTTTTTTTAAATACCGAGTGTGTGTGGGGGGGGGGGGAGGGGGTGTTAATAATAAAATATGTCAAATGGACGTCTTATTGAAAATTACTCATATCATGGGAAATTATTTAAACTGATAAGCCAATATTTCAAAGTAATAAAATATTGAATGTAACAATGATACTGTCATATATGGATGTAGAATACCTACAATTTATGTGTTGATAAATCAAATAAACTTCATAGAGGATTAACACCTACAACCTTGCTATTTTAAAATAGTGGGTTAAATGCTGTACATTGACATTAAGAAGTTATTATTGAAATTTATAAAATAAAATTTTATTTGTGACAGGTTATATATATCTGACAGATTTATACGTTACTTTATATCTACATAAGAAGGCTGAATATGCCAAATAATTGTAAATACATAGTCAACAATAACATATGCTTGGCATCCAATGGCAAATTCTTATACAAAGAATCAACTATGAAATTCTGAAATTAATCAGCATCTATAAAGTCTATTTGATGAGAGAATGGCATGAATAGACTGAATCAAATATTGATTTAGATCATCTTTCACTTGTAAATTTGCTTTAATCCTTTTAGAAGCAACTTTGTGATTTTATCAAAGTATTCTCTACAAGCATTATCCAAAAAAAAAAAAAAAAGATTTCTAAAACAGATAGTAAAAATTTTACAAAAAATGTTATACAAATTTTAATTTTAAAAAAAATTTCTAAAATAGATATGGAAATTTTTACAATTATCAGTAGATCTATTTTAACATAAAAAAATGTGTGTTTTAATTTCAAAATCAGAATTCAATAAAAATACTAATTAGACCTCTTTTTTTTTTTAAATGTCTATTTCATAATAAAATTCTATTTTAATTTCAAAATTATTTAATTCTTAGTGTTATAGAACTTGTAGAAAATACCTTAAAAAAATTTGATTGTTTATTTCTACTTTTCCTTTCAATTTTATATATATTTATGCACACACACTATTATGTTGTATGCCATGAAACCCATATAGTTACAATATATATATTACTTGATATTTCTACGATAAGTTAATATGTAAACCTTTTATGTATATACCACATATAATTATAAGTTATACCATTAATATGTATAAAGGGTACTAGCATTCAGGGATTAAAGTAGAGATTGCTGAAAGAAAAGAAAAAATAGATTAACAGGTAAAATATGCTTAACATTAGTAAGATATTTATCGGTACTTATAACCTAATCGGGCTTGGCCACTTGATGGTGCTCTGGCTTGCCAAAACACCTAACAAATGCCGTTTACAATGCCTGACTTACGGGTATAAAAAACATGTAATGTTTGTCTTAGCCATTAGAAGGCCATTGATGATGACATAACGCAGAAATAATATGGCCTATTTCTGCTTTGCAACAGTTACTGTGAATCCACACACTTATCTTTCGTGTACAGTTTGATATATATGTGTGTGTAGTTTGATTAGTCAAATTTTTACAATATACGTTACACAATCTTTGTATTTGTAATGAATTTAAGAAACCTGACTTTATAGTAATTTTCCAAATGGCCACACCCTTATTTAGAGAAGGTGTAATGTGTAAAAGCTTGCCGAGGGTACGTCAACAGAATTCGGCCGAGTTCACGTGCAAAATCTCATTTTCACTTGAAATAGCACGTAGTTCATAAAATGGCTGGCGATCGCGTAACTTTTTCCGCAGTTGCCAAAAATAGAAGCCGAGTATTTCTATTGTCCAATAAAAATATACGCGATTTTTTGTAAATTTCATAGAAAGCACATATTATAAACATGTTTAATAATTAAAGAAGACATTTATATGTGTTTGTTGTTGTTTAAAAAAGTTTGACTTCCTTTCTTTTGTCCGACTACAGTTACGATTTTGATATTTTTTATTTTAGCATTACAAACAACAAAACTAACCCTAAAACTAACTCTAAACCTAACCCTAACCCTACAGTTGTTTTGTTATGTAGAAAGCAATAATTAAGCAAAAGACATCGCAAAAAAAGTTCTAGCAATCAATCAATTAATAACTAAAAAGGAGGAATGATGATAATTTGTCCAAAAACAGCAATTTAAAAATTAAAAAAAAAGGTTGTCGTTTACTAAATACAAAATTAAAAAGGCATGAAAAAAAAGTTATAGCAATCAATAAATTAATAACCAAAAAAAAAAAAAAAACAGCAATTTAAAAATCACACAGCCCCGTAAACTGTACATTGTATTGTTTTTGACTGCCAACAATGCCATCAAGTGGCCAAGCCCGATTACGTTATAATTATCTATTTATCATTATTTATATTCTCCCTCTCCCAGAAAATTAAAAAGTTTAATTTGAAGTAAAGATTAAACTTAATATAATTATGGATAAATTTGAGGGAAATGTCTTATTAGCAAAAAAAAAGATTAAAACCCAATTTAATTACAGATAATTGACTTAAAATATCTTATAAATACACAAAGACTGAAATAAGTTTAATTAAAGATGGATAATTTGAATATCTAATTAAAAAAAAATTAATTAAAATTTAGTTTTAACTTTTTAAAAAGAATTTTTAAAAAAAATAATAATTCTTAGATATAAAGTACATATTTTTGCATTTAGTGTATTTTTTATAACCTAAAATGGGTATTATGTAAAACATAAAAATATTTGTTTTTATTATGTAAAGTTTAGGTGAGAAAAAATAAGTTACATGAAATTACAGACCCACACAGAAAAAAAACTATTTAAAAGGTCTGATAAACAGTAATGTATAGAATCATGGTAGCAATATATAAAGTAATCAGAAGATTATTTTAGGTTTTTAGATTCTCTCTTATGCTGCCATTCTGATGTTAAGTCCTGTTATTATTCAGATGCTGATTCTTATTTTGCTTATTTGTCAGCTGCTGTGTAGTCTAAGTAAAACTTGTATTAATAATATGGAACCCATACATATCAGTAAAATGTTATATATGAGGGTCTAGCAAACCAAGTGCATATGTTGATATTATCCTAATTAGCTTTTGCAAAAATACCCTTTAATCTATTAATACTATCTATATATGCCTAGCTTACTTCAATACCAAAAAAAGGAAAATCCAGGGCTTCCATAATATTACATAAAAAATGACTTGTGAAACAAAAAAGGACGCTTACAACAGAACATAAAGTCATGGTCATATAAGGAAATAACTGGAGGGGGGGGTCTGTACTAAGACCTTGTGAATACTTATACAAGAAATAATTAAATTATAAAGACTTTCTATTATTTTTCTTTTTAAAAATGTATAAACTTAAATAAACTGAAAAACTTGCTAAAGAGTTACTTAATTTGACATTAGACATTGTGTTATATATTTTATTTTGATTATATTTTAATTAACATGTGTTATTTGTTTATATAAATGTATGTTTGATATAATACTACTTTATTCAATGGGGGTGGAAAATGAAATAGTTATATAGTGCATTTTGTTGCTATTTTTTTTCTTTTATTAAATATTTTGTTTTATAAAAATAGAAAGAAACAATCTCAGCAATTCTTTTTTTGTTTGAAAGCTAATGTGTGCTAATGCATTTAATTATTTTATGCCTGCTGAATACAGGCAGAAAAATATTGCCTGAGAATATCAATTAAAAAGAATAAGAAAAATAGTAGTTAGTCATTACTAAAAACAGTGTGTTAGTAAACTAGTTTGTTAACATTGGTGCCTAAACTCATTTAACAATAATTTTGTTTTAATATTGAGATTTATTATTAAAACATAAGGTTCTGGATAATCAGGAAATATTATCATGATTTCTGAATGCTTCATTAATTAGTTATTTGTTTGAGACCACAATTTAATTATTATAAATAGAGTAAATATATGTGTGACTATATAGATATAAAACCCCATACAGCCAGTACCAACAAAAAGTTTACATGGTTCATTCAATATGTATAAAAAATCAGTAAGTAACTTTTCTGTTTAAAACATTTTTTCCTTTTATTTGATTTTTTTTTTTTTTAAAGCTTAACAAAACTATATTATAAACAAACATTATTATTATTTCAAAGATGCTTACAACTGCAACCAAAAAAATCACAAGCATTACTTAAAGCATTGATGGCTCCCCCTCCCACTGTTCCATATCTATAAAACTAATTCAGCTATTTAAAATATTAATGTGACCTACCATTTTCATAGAGATTTTTAAAAATGTACAAAATTTCTACAAATTATATGAAACTAGATTATAGTAAATCTTAATTTTAAAATGTTATTAAATTGAAAGAAAAAAATACCTAACTTAAAACAAAGAAAGTTCTAAGATTTTTAAATTTGAAATATCAAAATAATCATATTTCCCCACTTTCTATTCCATATCTAAGAAATAGATGACCTACAAAAAAGATTTGGTGTCCCATATAGATTAGTTTAATATTAATTAGTTATATACCAAGTTTCAAGCAATTCAATTGAATTTTAATCTATTAAACCTCAATTTTAAGATTTCATTATAAGTTTTAAAAAACCAAAAGTTTACTAACAAACATACCAACAAACAAACTGATTTTCAAACTTCAATAAAAGCATTTAAAAAGAAAAACAATTTAAGATATATATTAATTAATTTAGTAATAAGAATCAATTGGTTAACCTTATTTGCTATTTAAAAAATTACATTTTTATAGTAATATGTTAGATTTGGAATTCTTAAATATTTTTTTTTCTTAATTTATTAATTTATGAGTTAATTTCATTAAATAATTGTTTAAAAAAATAAATGTTAGTCTTTCTTCCTCTAGTTATCTGTTCTATGGATTGGCAGCATGTGTGACTTGATTTCATCATAGAATGGTGCTTTAAGGGATTTGTAGCTTATTCCAATAAAACTATTTCAATTAAGATAGATTATACTGCCTTAAAATTCAATATTCAAAAATTTAAAGGTCCATATTCAATTCCAATGCTACTATTGTCACTGATCAAATCAGCAACCTCTGAAGAAGAGAGAAGAATAATACCAATTGAAGCATTGTGTACATAATAACTTGGGTGCTACTACTAAGGAATGTAATTAGAAAATTTTAAGGAAGTTAAATTTTTTTTAAAGACATTTAATATTTAATATTAGATGATGGAAAAAGTCCAACATATAAATATATTTTGTTTTGTTTACAATCCTTAGGCTCCTTATGATCTTGAGCTAGCTCTAGAGCAATAATAATTATAATATATATATATATATTAATATTCACTAGAATAAAAACTACAAAATTTTAAAAAATGCCTGTATAAAATTAAAGATTAAAATTCTTTGCTCGAATATAGTGAGTTTAATTGATAAACCTTCGGATTTGCTTGACGTTTCAGTTTTGGAGAAAGGAATAAAGTTTGTTGGAGGTCCAATTAAAAACTATAAAATGGAGGTTATTGCAGCAATAGAAAGTGCTTATGAGATGCATCATGCTTGAGATGAGGTGATTTCTAAAATATCTTTGTTAAATATTTCTAATGTAAAATGTGATGATTCGTGGTATAAACAAATTTTTTTAGCAAAGAATTTTAATCTTTAATTTTATACAGGCATTTTTTAAAATTTTGTAGTTTTTATTCTAGTGAATATTGTTATTATACTTATATTATTTGATATTATATATATGGGTATATATCTTTGGGTTTAGATATCAAGATAGTTTACTAGATGGTGCAAAGGTCAAGATCACATTTCAAGTCCATTCACTGCACATATTTATACAGATTAGAAGTTTATAGTTGGCCTGTAGACTAGTTGTGATCATCGATAAAAACATTAATGAAAATCAGCATATATCAGAACCCCAGAAATTTTTTAGTATAAATAATCTACCATTTAAGTGCACGCAGATAATCATTCTTATATAATGCCATAAGTTTGACATTGGCTAGTAGTCTGTTTATAATGTATCTCTTTTAGATCTACTCAAGGGATGATGACTGTTGATTATTCATGTTTATTTCTAGTGATGTAACTTACTAAGTTACATATTTTATTCTATGTTGATTTTCATGCTCCTTTTATATTTGTTGATGACTTGTTCATTGAGAATGATAATTCAGATGTTTGAGATAATCAATGGAAATTATGATGATTGTCATCTTTCCATATTCCCACTTCTTACATTACATACTTTTAGAAATAAGATTATCCATAGATAATATAGTTGAAATAGTCTTGAAAATTATATAATACACAAAACTATAACAGATAATAAAATTAATTTTGATTTACATTTTTTCAGACTTTGAGTGTTTTGAAAAACAGGAGATGCTATGAAAGAATTAATCTATTTTATTTGAGTTGTATTTATAGTGAACTAGCATATAAACCCAAGCACAAATAACAATTATTAACATGACATGAAACATATATACCCCTGCATATTTACACTATATACAGCAATTACACCAATACCTATTACCATGGGAAAGATATAGCTTCAAGTTCCGGAGTGAACTATAGAAACAAGAGACTCCAAATGCCCTTACAATTTTAGCTACTATTTCCAGCTATTCTGTGACAGCCTGCCTCATAAGTAGATATGGTGACACTTTCAGGTGTACTCTAATAGCTTGCCTCAGGTCTGCTGTAACGGAATATAATATCCCGTCACATTATTTTAAAATTAAAATAAAAGATCATAAATAAAAATTGATTTATTAAAAATAAAAAAATTTAACTTAAAAACTGTTTAACGTATATATAGATCACATGATGGACAACTTTAAAAACTTTTAAAAAAATAAAAATATTTGAAAGTAATTTTTTTTGTAAAAAAAAGTAAAGATATAAAGATTTAATATTTTTGAAAATAGAAATAATGTTGATTTCTATAATCTTAGAAAATGGAAATGATTGTCTTATTAATTAAATGATTGTTCAAAATCAAACTGGCCCTTGAGGCATTTAAAATAAATTAAAGGGTCAGATAAGAGAGTACAAAGAAATTAAATGACCAATGCAAACACCAAAAATGTCAGCACGGACCGTAATTGAAACACCAGAAGATTAGTGACGTCTTGACGGCTGAATCCAAAGATTGGATGATAAGAGACTAATAAAAATATAAAAGCCAAATTATTATTATAATTGTTATCTGAGAGCTGACTATGAATATGTCGTTATAACTAGCTATATTGCAGATTTTCACGATGTGGAAGTCTGCAATAGATTTAATTTTCGGACATCCAGCTGAGACCTCACTATGACAGTTAGGGACCAAAAAGGAATGGCAAGTAGTGTCTTCATTTTTAAAAAGGAAGAACAAACAATCTACATAAGTGATCAAGAATATGCAGAATCTGTAAAGTATAAACTTTTGCCAATTGAACTTTCTTTTAAATAATTACTGTATAACGTCAATAAGTAATCATTCCAAAAAAAAAAAAAAAAGTAATATAAATGAATGTATTCTTATCTGACCAAGAATAGAACTCTAAATCAATTATAAATATTTGTTTTTATATATGTTTGCTATTTCAATCATTTCCATTTTTTTTTTTAATTTATGTTTGTATTTAACTAGGTTATTTATTTCTATTCTGTTTTAACTAAAATTTATTAAATTTAAAATTGGGTGTAGATAGCTGCATGGATAAGGATTAATAACTATGTTTAAATTCGTTTATGTTTAGTTTAAGGGATTTTAATTTCAGGCTATTTGTTTCGTAGTTAGAGCGATGCTAGTGGAAGGATATATGGGTGTTTATATTAGTGTAGTGTGAAGCGTGTTTAGCATACAGGGCAACGCATGACCCCAAAGAGGTAGTCATATCGTTGCAATGGTGGCAGATGTATTTCCTGCACCATTAACCCCTTCTAGCTCTATGGACAGGGATTTATAAGTCGGCAGAAAGATCGCTCTCCTCCATACGTAGTACTCTTAAAAAATATATATATACATGATTCCTTAGTCTGACAGATGCACTTTCCTGTTCTGGACACGGATCATTTCCTTCAAATAATATCACGCTGTCAGATGCACATTCCTGTTGGCGTGGTTTTATGCTAGCATCTTCATATTACATTGACTGCGACTATATATCTGGAAGCAGGCATTGGGTTGACTATGAACTTTTAGTCTGAGATTGAATGAATGTTTTGATAAGTTTTTAAGTGGAAAAAAATCTATGTAGACTATCTATACTTGACATGCTAAAGTAACATATAATTTAAATATCCATCTGTGCGGTCTATTTAAATAGTAATTTGAATTTAAAATTAAAAAAAATTATTAATGTTAAAATAAATTTATTACTCAATTTTAAATGTGCATTAATAAAATCTATTTGTGTGTTAATTACTGGCAGTGGCTTCTTTTATTTTATTGTTCTAAATATTTAATATATACTTTGAGAATAGAAATCTATTAAAACTTATAAAAATGTTTAAAATCTCTGCTACTCTATGAGCTAGTGACCTTGGGCAAACGGTCAGAATAATATATATAAGAAAATTTTTTGAATCTTAACTTACGTATTTGCCTACTATATAAATTTTTCTAGGTTCAAATGCCTAGATGGCGCCCATGTAGTGCGGATACATTTAAGGCTCTTTTCATTGACCGTTAAACTGCATTAGCTTCTAGTAGCTTCGCATCCTAAATGCAGGCATGTCTCACTGCATTACCCATTTAACTTGATAGTTGATGTCTCTGGGATAATGTATATCCTGCCATTTGTTTGGCAATAATTCTCTCACCTTAACTTCAAATGGCTTGAGTATTTATTTGCTCGATCCCTATCCATAATAGAAACATTGAGCATTACCTATTAGTTCCTGCCACTAGATATATTATCTATCTACATACATATTAGTCTATGGTAATGAATGCTCAATCTGATCTAGATAAGATGGATCTGGATTAGTCCATTATGTGAAGATAAGGTGAGATATCGCATTCCCTGTCCCTAGCTAAAATAAGTCCTGGAAAATATAGTCATGTAGATGTGTTGGTGGATATCTTTATCACTTTCTGGCTTCATCCTTTGTCAGCAAGTCCAGTGTCATCATTTGTAGATCTTGAAACTGTATATTCACCACTGCTAGCTGATGACTCATCACTATTAAACTGAGACTGCTTTGTTAGCTGATAACTCTTTACTGACATGTATATGATCTTGCTGTACATCAGCTGTTTTAACTACCACTGTTGTGATTCTTAAGCTTTGATCACAACTGCTGGAATCCATTAGATGTTTCCCTCAAACCTACAGCATAGAACATGAGCACCTATCCAATTTTCCAACTAGTTTCATGATTTATTTTGAGCTACAGATTTAGACTATTGACTACTTCTTCCAAGTCAGCCCTGCTTGAATTTATTGTTGTGAGCTGGTTCACTTTAGTCACTGCAAAACCTAAGAGTGAACCAGTCACTACCTAATAAATTGATACATTCTTCTGATAACACAACTAGAGGTAGATATATAGTTTTATTGGGGATTGTAACTTTGATCATTGTCTAATACAAAAGTGCTATTTGTTTGCCTTTGTATTCAGTGATTGTTTTGCTGCTAGTATGTAGCTGATCTTCTTAATAATGATTGCCCAAATTTTATGACACTGCCAATTCTTTTTTAAAAGCTTTTGCACTGAATTCCAGACATTTTTCTTCACTTTTTGTTTTGTTAAATATATAAATAGAAAGATAGATAGATAAATATAGGATCTACAAGCTTAGATTCGACAAGGATCGTTAAAAATATAAATAACAAATATTTACTTACAATTCTTATATTCAGTCTATAATTTTTTTACTACAGCCTCTATATATTTATAACTTTTATTTATATTTTGATCAAAAAGGATAATTAGTATTACATTTAATAAAAATTATGGTGGCATGATGAGATATCAAGATAATCAATTATGGCAGCATTCTGATTCATCGATTATGATGGCACCCATCTATCACTTATAAAAGATACTTTTAGTTGGTTAAAAGTAAAATCAAATGAACAGTGTGGCAGTTCCAGGATAAATGCTGGAACATATCTGGACATTTGCAATAACACTTCTAAATGATCACAATAGCTCTTCAGAAAAATATTTCCAAACAACAATAAAACAATTAAGAAATCAAATAGCTTTTATATTCTATGAAAGCTCTAAACTATCCCTGGCACTTGCTTCTCTATATACATACATATACAGTCAACTAAATAATTTACAAAAAAAAAAAAATCCTTCTATATACATACATATACAGTCAACTAAATAATTTACAAAAAAAAATCCTATCATTAAATTATGATAATTTCTATTTTTAGAATCTTATTTTAAACATTTAATGGGTATTTTTAAAAAAGAATAAAAATAGGATAAAAATCAATCGATAGACTGCATTTAATCACTTTACTTCACATCTGCAATTTTAATTTTAACATTGACAACAAGACTGGTGTTTAAATATAAATATTCTTTGCTTCAATGAGAAAATCATTTTCATTAAAAGGATAATTGAGCTCACAGCAATTTATATTCCAGTGTGAGAATTTTAAATTAGATATGCATTTAGAATAAAATATTACAAAAATATTTGTGATAATTTTCTATCGATCTTTAGTAAATAATATAAAATCGTTTACAAATCAAAGTTTTTAAAAAACAAAAAATATATGATTAAAGTGAAATAATTGGGAGGGGGAAGTGGTTAATACATGAAAAAAATAAAAATAAAAACGAAATTATTACTTAATTGCAGTATGAAATATTGGAAAAAATTATAAATACTGATTAATGAAATTGAAAATTTTTATCAAATAGTTGTAGTAAATGGAAATTTTAATATATCTAAATATATATCTGAAGTGCCTGTGTTTAACTCATCTGAAGACTGAAGTGATTCCAAATGCATGCAGAGGGAGAGAGGATAGTCTGATATGTGATTGTGATGTGGTAAAGTTGAGATGAAGAAAAAACTGACAAAAATCAAAAAGATGAAGATATCTACATCAATTATTTTTTTAAATTTGTATAAAATGTAATTTTTAAAAAAAATTAAATACTGAGTAGGTATAAAGTTCATTTCTTGTTCTAGTATATCAGACTTCAAGTTTTATATCTTATCAATCACTTATAGTATATAATCTTCTAATCTTTTCCCTATTATTGTCTTTTTCTTAGTAAAAATTTCTTCACTTCATTAACTGATAGTAACTACAAAGTCAATGTTCCTAAATAAACTAATTTATTTTACCCAATATAAACAAGTTTATGCTCTATGTTATTTTTTTGGGGGGAGGGGCAATTCTTTTTTTTTTTTAATGCAATGTTTTAAAGTTTAATGTTTTACTTTAAAAAATAATACAACAAAGTGGTTATCTATTTTGTTAGCTGTCTTTGACCAATTTCAATCTCAGCATGATGAACAAACTGAAGTTGAAGAATGGCCAGAACAGCATCAATCCAAATTATAACAAGTGAGACAACTGGTTGCTTATACAATTTAGTCGTTTTCAAAAAAAACTGTAGATGCTGTTGCAAGAATAGCATTTACAAACATTTACAATTAAAAAGAATACAAAACTACTTTTTAATGCTTGATAATATACTCCATTCTTCAACATCAATACAAAAAACTATCTGAGAAAACATTTGTTAAAAAAAAAAACTGTCATCTATAGATTTTTAAGTTATAAATTTAAAAGAGAAGTCAAAAAGCTTTGCAATAATAAACCATAAATTTATCAGGCACAACAATAATATAAAAATTTTAGTCACTATCTTATTCTGCAATTCTCTAATATTTCTATATTCCTTTTTAGATAATAAAAAAAAAGTTTGCGCAATTTTATCAATGAATTTTCTTAATCATTATTCAATTTTTTATTTATATTTTTATCTAATTTTGTACCCCCCCCCCCCATTTTCTTTCCATCATAATCTCTTTTTTTTTTATTGCTATAATATTAACTTTGCAAACAGAATCCAGTTTTAAAAGTTTGAGATCTCCAAACTTATTTAATTATTTGAATGAGTTTTGGATAGTATTTCAGTTTTGTTTACTTTTTAATTTGAGGTTTTAGCAATTTATTTAATTGGAAATAAATTTCTTAAGTATTTAATAATTATAAAAGATGTTATAAAAAATGTATGCTAATGAATGCATAAACAAAAAAAAAAAAAAATAATGACTTACCATGTAAAGAAGTTTGATTAGAATTTGCATAACTAGACATAAGAGGTCGGGCTTCCTCTTTACTTTGGGCACTACCAGTACGCCGAGAACGAGCTGAAGAAATTCGAGGTTGATCATTAGCCTGAACCATACCTGAAGTTGCACGTTTTTCACGTTGCTTCTGTTCCATCAACTGACGCTGGATAAAAATAAATAGCAAAATCACTTTAGCAATATATAATATTAATGGTACTTATTTCTAACAATATATATATATATGCATAATATATATACAAAAAGAATTACAAAAAAAATACCAGACTAGTTTTAGGAACTTAATTTTAAATAATAGTATCAGTTAAAAAATCTAATATATAACATAAATAAAATATAACTTGTATCAACTAATTGAAATCTGTAATATATTATATAAAGAAATATTATTTTATAAAAATCTTAATTGATGAAATAAACTAATTTTCAATATACACACAGAATCACACATCTAGAGCCTGCTGACAAAAACAGGGCTCAATAAGTATTTGTCATTACTAAATGAAATAAACAAATACAATGGCTTAATATCTATTGCAATACCAGTATGATATTTAAATGGTCTTAGCAGAAGGGGGATGGGGGCATACATACCAGCATGAAAGAAAGCATTTATTTTCTATTCAAAAACTGATAAAAATAATTTACACATGGAATAAAAGTTTAATACATTGGGAAATACCATGTATAGAAAATGATATTCACAAAACTATTATGAGAATATTATAAATAAGTTTCTAAGTTTCCAGGAGTCAAATAAAATAAAAAAATCTTATAATTTAGTACTGAATTTTTGTTTTCATTTACATTTTTTGTAGTTTCAAACTAATAATATAAATTAACACTAATTCAAAAATTGTGATTTTTTTTTTTAAAACATATTATTCCTCATCCTTGTTTATATAAGAAGGGTCTCAACATTTATCTGTATTTCTATGATCCAAAAGCCTCTAAATGCAATCCTATATGTAGATAAAATAAATGTTAAACTAATATATATATATATATATATAGTATTAACATATATTTATATATATATATATATATATATATATATATATATATATTGGGATAGATGATTTGGTCTCATGGCACACAACACAGTGTATGTGTAAACTCAAGTATAAGGGAATATATATATAAAGAAAAAGGAGAAATGAACACAAACTAAATTTACATATATAAATATTTAAAATATAATCTGGAATAGTTTAAATATTGATTAATTAATAATATTGCTTGATATTTTTGAAATATAATAAATTATTGAAATTAAGTAGAAAAGATCTTTATTAGATGCATATACTTTATTTAATTTATTTATAATTTTGAAAAAATGCAATAAAATGTTAATGTAACAAAAAAAATATTTTTGTCTAAACAAAGATCTATTTTTAGATACATGGGATTATAAAAATTAATTCTAATATTTTTTTATTCAAAATATTAAGAAAACAATTTTTAATGAAGAAACTATTTTTGGTTTAACAATGTAAATTAACAACAGAACTATTATTTTTATAGCTACAATCCTATTTTTATTAATTAAGCAAAAGGACTGATCCTAATTTATACATTTCATAGTATCTACTATAAATAATATGTTTCCTCAAAAATAAGACTGAATCTTATATAAATTTTTACTCCAAAAGATACCATAAAGCTTATTTTCAGGAGATATCTTATTTTTTGTGTATAAAATCTACATTTATTCCAGCACAAAAATGTACATTTATTCAAATACTTCTCTTTACAGAAACCTGTAAAATTCTTGCCCTGGAAGTCCTACAAAATTCCTCTCTTGCACTCTCAGAATAGTTCTTTTTTGCACTCATCCTATCCAGGGACCACAATATTATTCTATTTAAATTTACCCTTAATCAATTGTTAATTGAAAACTTGCAAGACATGAGTAGGACAAAAATCATGACAATTAAGAATGGTTTGTCCATACAAAAGCAACAAAAAAATGCAGGCATATTCAAAATTACTCATAATGGCCATTGGGTATTCTTTTTAAAAACTCTTCTTTAGAAGAAAGATTGATGATGTAACTTAAGCTAAACTAATAATCTTTTAAGAGGAAAAAAAATGTTTAAGAAATCAAACTAATTGTTCTTTTATCTTGAATATTTAAAAGCTACCATGATAAAACTCTAAACTAAATCAAGCATTCTAAATCTAAGTATTAAATATAAATTTAAAAAATACCTAAAAATTGTCCAATATATTGGCTTATAGTAGATAAATTATTTCTCTATATAGATAGAATTACATTTGTTGAAAATGATCAACAGAAAAATATAAAAGAAACATATAATTCATATTATCACTTATTTAAAGCATTAATGTCAATAATATTTATTTGTACATTCATCGCTTTATAATTCAATATGTTCATCATGTTGGTCAATGGGCAAACAAAAACCATCTGTCTGACTGATAATTTTACCTAAAAACTTATATTAGTGATAGGGTATATATTGTAAGCATCCTGAAAAATCATTCTAGAACTTATTTTCTAGTTAAGTCTTATTTTCAGGGAAACATGGTAATAGTATCACAAAAGGTAGTTATTTCTAATCTCCATATTGGTCAACCATGGACTTCTTAAAAAATATATGTGCAGATCTCTCTGTAATAATCTCAGCCATTTGTCTGCAGCATTTATCTCTTGCTATATCTAATAATCGGCTATTATAAAAGCTGAATCTGAGTTGAGCTTCCAGAATTACTGCCCTTATCAATCAGACATGTATTTCAGACAATCTATATGAATCACAAAATTTCAATGATATATGATTTATTTATATATATATCAAAACAGACAAAAACTCATGCTAGGCACTCATTATGCTACTAGTGAGTAAAATTTATATTAATATTGACACATTATTTCAGACTCTGATTTTATGAAGTATTTTTATTTATTGCTCAAAAAAAAATATTTAATCTGTATTATATTAATTTGTTTTAAAATAAACAACTGTTAAATGAATTGAATAAATTATCCAACTAGCGAAAAAAAAAAGTTCAACAAAAAAAAAAAAAAAAAAGGCTGGCCAATGAAAGTCTCAGACAAGTTTTCCAGAGAATTGAAACTCTAGCTATATTTTCTTTGAATTTTGTTGTCATTAATAAAAGTGAAATTACCAAATATTTTTTTATGTTAATGCCAAATGAAAATTCAGATTTTGAAATAAACCAATATATTTATATTTTTTTATACTTAGATTGCAAATATAATTCAGTTCATAAGTTAAAAAAGGAATTAATGATTGAAATAGATTGTTTTTTTTTATGTCTATATACATTTACCATTTATAAGTGATTAAAATAAGATAATATTCACCTATAGATTGTTTCTGTGTGTATATATACAAATAATATCTTTATATATTATAAATGATATGGCCTATAAAATTTAAGATGAATAATTATTAATAATTGAAATAATTTGCATTATGAGACATACACATTTATTTAACTCCATATTCAATTTATGTATATATAAATTATATTTTAAACAATGTTAAACATTTATTGCTTTGTTTTTCAATTTATTAAAGTAATATCTTATATCTGTAAATAAGTAAAAATTGGAAATAATCTGCATTATTGAAACATTTTTCAAATCTTCAATTTCATTTTTATTATTTTTACTTCTAATTAATTAATGAGTTTATTAATCATTATTTTAAAGTTATTCCAGCGAAATTATTTCATGCTATTATAGATTAAGTTTTATATGTTCCTAATCTTAAACAAATAAGTTCAGTAGGATTGTTTCCTATTTCAACCTAGTTATTGATATAACAGATTATATGGGATATACATGTATGAACATTTATACAATTCTCTTTCCAACTATTTAGAAGAAGCTAAGGCCTTTAAAGTCCATATATTTATATGTTTTATGAAGCTGGTTATTAGTTGTATTTTTAGTCAGCACACACAGGATATTGGATGGTCCAGAGCATTAATAATAATTGGCACTGATATAATGATCACAGAAGTTTTTGATATTAGTTATATAGATATTATTAGCACTCAATGTAAGTGAATGCAACAGGAAATTACAGATAATTGCTTTTTTTAATAATATTAAACCATACAATTGGCATTGTTTTAATGTTTATTCTAAGATTATGATGATTATTTAATGCTGAAGCTAGATTTAGTATTTGTATTCATTTATTTTGTTTTTTGATGGTGATCTTCAGATTCACTATCTCATATCATGTTCAGTACAAACATTTATTACTATTATTTCCATCACCTCACAATTCCATACCATTACAATACATATATGTGTGTTGAATCATTGATAATAAGCAGACATACAGCAAAACCATTAAACATCACATGATCACCATACTTTATTCCACAAGCTGTGAACTCAAAGGCAAAACTCTCCATACAGTAGCACCCCTCAGTGCAAGCCAGAGTAATCACTGGATGCAAAAAGCTTTGTGCCTAAAACCCTTGTCTAGTGCCTACTCATCCAATATCCCAGACTAATTTCTAGTTTGTGACCTTCATCAGTGAAGAGCCCTTGGATATGAGAGCAACTGCATCTAGATCCTAGGATCTAATGC